>JAKOGI010000848.1:0-265000 GCA_029747015.1 Carnegiea gigantea | reverse complement strand
TATTTTCACTAAAGCAAGTAATTAGCCTTTTTTGGGTTGAGTGCATCATGAGTTGAACACTGTCATAAAGAAAGGGAGGCAGGGAAGAGAAGGGGGGATATTGCACATCTCAAAGTTTAAGGCATGTGCGAAAGAAGTGGCTAATGGCTTCTCCACATAACTAGCTAAAAATAGTGTTAAAACCAGAAACATCTCATGTACTCATTGCTTATACTAGTTCAGACTTTAGAACTACCTAAAGGTTAACAACTAGTACAATCAAGCCATCTTTAGAAGAAAACTCCAAACCAACTCATTTTTCTTTGCCTTTCAAAATGCATGATTTAATGTACAAAATAGAAATGAAGAAAATATAGGGTGCGAGAAACTCCTATCACAACCTTTAGTTTGTCATGGATGGAGGAAACAAGGGTAAGAGAAAGAGAGACAATACCTTTAAGCAATAAAAGGAGTTGACTGCCATGAAATTCTCAGGGAGCACTATCCTACAATTGCCAACAATTCATCGTGACACCTAAATTAAAGATACAATAAAGTTTAACAATTAGTTGAAAAAATAGTTAAGTTCCTTTAAAAACAAAGGCAAGCTAAAAATTAAAAAGTTGGCAATTGGTAACCCCACCCATTTTTTGTACAAAAAGTCCATCAAATTAGTAATGATTAATTATAAAATTTGAGATGTGAAGTTTATACAAAATCATAAAATTCAAACTCTCTAATCTAAAATAATCAAACAACAAAAATAAAGCCAACTAAGATGTATGTGACCAGGTCACTCTGATGAGATCAAAAGCATTCCTAGCATATGATACTTAACTACAAGCAAACTTGTATTTGTTTTTTAAAACAAGAAGCCTTAGAATCAGAACACATGATTAAAAATCAGAACATAAAAACCCTACCATCAACCAAAAATAAAAAAGGCTAGTTTTTCCCCTTATGCCCATAATCTCATCTCAATATTAAGGAGAACTTGTTTTTTATAAAACTAAACTCAAAAAGAGAGGACTTCAATTGTTAGTAAGCCCGCTTCTAAACAAAACCGTAAGTACAAAAAATTATAGGAATCCATCATTGTCCATAACTGTTGTCAGTTATGTATGATGATGAAATTGATTGGGGTGTGATTATAGTTAGAATGTTGCAACAATCAGGGTCTTTAGCCTTTAAAAGAAGTAGTAATTCGACAATTATAGGATTACATCATAGTTTGTAGTTGTTGTTGCCTTTAGCCTAGATGGGAACTTATATGCCTACACACAGTAAATTACTATTTGGAATAGGTTATTACAAGTAGGAATCGCATTATGTTTTGGCATGATAAGCTAAATTCTATACTGCTATAGAATCAAGTTATTAAGAGATGCAAACTACATAGCTTAATTAACTCAAATTAATAGGGAGGGAAAGATTAATTGAAGGATAAATCAATGCTAGTATATTTTAATATGCTTGTTTTCCATTAAGCCTCTATGGAAAGCGGAGAAGGAGATTTCGTATGCTAGGCAACATTATCAAATCTCTTAAAAAGAATGTAGATTTAAGTTTTAGGTCCTGGTGCAAATGCATTTCCTCCTTTGGTAGTCACTATCTTTCACTTGTCATATTACCAATTTTTGTCTACATTTATTTTGCTATGTAGCAGTATGAAAGGACAGAGTGTCATAGCACATAGTCTAAAAATTGATTAATCTTAACGTGGTAAATGGGGAAAACATCTTTGACAACTCCTTTTCAATTCAGAATGTTTTTCAAGTTGTGAAGGAAGCAGTACTTATACTTAATCTATTACATTTGAAGGATTATTGCATTCATAAAGGACATAAGAACTAATCTTTTCAAGGTAAGGTTGTCAATCCGTTATGGAGCATAGTATATAGAATTTCATGATACACTTTTTTATAAATTTGTCCACAATGGCATTTCTTTGCCTAAAATAGGCACCACATTGCTAAAGGCTTTTATCATCATAATCTTAAATTTACATAAATCAAAGTGGACTTCTATATTGTGAATCAATGACCCACTACAAACTTTTGCCAAGTTGTTAACTTAGGAGGTCCCTATTGTGATCATGTCTTGGAATATTCGAGAGTCTGCAATGAGAAACCACTTAAACTTTTCCTCACTTATAAAGATTGAAGAATGAGCTTCATAAACATGCCAAAAGACTTGTTGAATGCTCTATCCAAATGAGATCTAACTAGTAGTGTAGAGATGCATTCATGACATGCTCAATTTTCATGACTCACTAACTTAGCTATGAATGAAGACCCTTCTAAAGTTCATTAGACAAGATAGGATTTTAGCTCATTTTTCAAGAAAGGCATTATTGGCAATTCAATGAACTATTTAGCATTGACTTATGCTTCCTTGCTCTCTTGATGCAATAGAGATCATATGTTAATATCAAATTCTAATATCATTGCCCCTCCCTTGTCTCTTTAAAAATTGTGGTGATCATGATGTTTATCAAAATTATCATATGGAAGAACACCTCCCTCTTCACCCCCCCTCCAATTTGCTAAAGGGTTGAGTTTCCTAATAGAAATAGAGGAAACTACAAGCACTGGAGAAATTAGGTGGAATAAAAAGTTAGAGAATTGAATTAACCTATTCGCCAATGAAGACAAGGGAACATTTTTTCCCTCATTTTTAATGAGCTAATTATAATAAGAGGTTCTTGGATTTTGCTCCTTAAATCTAAATCACTATGTGATGGAGATACTCAAACCTACTTCAAGCCTAATTTACTAGATAGCAAAAAAAATTCATCTGAACCCCTTCCTAAAAGTGATTTGATTTCGTCTTAAAGCCCCGAGTACTTATCTAATACCATATCAAATTCCAGGTCCTCATGCATATTTTGGATTGAGAGGTGATCTCACTTTTCACTTCATTGGTTTAATGGCCAGGACTTTACTGATGTATGGAGGATAAACAAAATAGAAAATCAAATCTAAGTTATCATAAAACCCTTGTCTAGAACCCATTAGGATGCCTCAAATACACAATAAAGTTTACTCACCCAATGTTGGCCTTGAACCTTAACACCTTCTGACGCCCTGACATCGGCAACACTCATCGTTGACGAGCATTGGCACTCACTCTATCACCTTGACCCCTCAATTCCCCTTAAGCCCTAATTTCCTCATAGCTGAATGGTTTGATCGAGCAAGAGAATACACACAAAGTCAATAGCTGTTTTTTTCACTGAAAAGTCAATAACCTTTCTCACTTCTTTGGAGTTCAAATGAAAAAAATACAAAAAGCAAATTGATGCCTCCCCTTCTTAATGAATCTCGCCTATGTTGTGAGCTAAAAGAATTAGCAAAAATGAAAATATGGTATACGCACCGCTTAATATTTGTGGAAGATAAGTCCTATTCACCTTATATGAGTCGCCACACTTGATATGCATAGACATGACCTAATAAAATACTACCACTCTTATTCCACTGGGCATATTTTCCCCTAACTTATTTTGCATGGAGATAGTTTTAAGCACACATTTCCACTTTTCCTTCACCACACTCAGCCATGTATGGTTGAGTCAGAGTAGAAGCATGACAATTTTTTTTGTAGGGAAACATTCTAGGTAATCCTCTTTCTCGCACACTCTATTCTTAGCTAGATTTTTGGTTTAATTGTTAATGTTGCTTTGTTTAGTTGTTAATAAATGATTAGCTTCATATTTTGGTCACTTTAGTTGATTGCGAGTTTTCACTTTGCTAATTATTATTTGACATGTTTAGAGAATGATTATGGTTTAGTTAGACTAAATAAAATAATTTTTGCATAGTTAATTTGATGTTGTTTTAGATGCTTAATGCTTTTACTTTATTCTAACACGAGTTAAAAGGATAGAAATAACTACTTATATCACCAATGGTACACCTTCCTTTTCAAGGAGAACACTCTTAAGAATGCCATACTTAGGTGTGCTAGTTGCAGAGAAATCCTGAGATGAGTGACCTCATGGAAAGTTCCCCACACAACATGTGAATGAGGACGAGTTATGCTAGAAAGGCTTGTGGAGATTTGTGAGGCCAGTCGATGATCCTTAAAGTTATTCCCGATAACCATCCATAGTCCAAAAAGGGGTCGGAATGTTACAGATGATGTCAGAGTCGACTTACGACTATGAGCTACGCTAGTGGACAGAAGAGCCGTGAGCAGTCACCTAGCAGGGCAAAGATTTTGGATTAGACCGTAGGAACGTAAGGTGGTCAATTTGTAAGGAACAATCAGGACATTGTATGCTTTAAGCAGTGTTGATTATATCGCGCTGGGTATGGATTTAAAGGATCAAAGTGATTGCTTCTATCACCAAAAGTACACCTTGTTTTTCAGGGAGTCCACTCTTAAGAACTCCGTAGTTATGCATGCCTACTGTGGGAAAATCTTAAGATGGGTGACCTTCTGAGAAGTTTCCCAGGCAGTGTGTGAGCGAGGACGAAGCATGTTGGAAAGGCTTGGGATGATATGTGGGTAAATCAACAATCCTTGAAGTCGTTTCTGGTAACTGTCCATGGTTCAGGATGGGTCGGACTGTTACATTATGCATCCTAAATTCACCATATCCCTATAGAGACCACGCCCAAGTACTATGGTGGTTAACTATACACATGTGGTATTCAATTTTTTCTTAAAATGTTTTTAAGCAAAACCCCGATGAAGAAAGGCATAGGCAAGGTAGGATGAAAAATCACATTTTTGAATTGAACAAATACACCCCCTAAGGCTTTACTCGTCCTCAAGTAAAACAACCTAAACTATTAAAACCTTGCTTACTTTCACAGAATCACCATTGCACTTACTATGCATAGTGAACCCCTTAATTCCATCAAGTGCACAAGTAGGATCTTACCATAGTTTATAAAAGAATATACCAGCAAGATCTTGAAGAATAAAAAGAAAAGAGATAGAAAAAGGGAAAATCTTTTTGTGTGTTTCCAACATTTTGAGAAATATATATCACCAGAGAGGAAATATAGATATCTAAGCAACTAGATCGCCCTTGTAACCTAGGTATTAGTTTGCATATGCATACAATGCACATGTTGAGACTCTTGGTCCCCATTAATGACATCAACATGCCACTCTAGTCCCAACCAATTGATGATAACAAGTGAGGTCAATAGAGCCTCACTTTAGACAAAATGTGGGCACGTCATCTCATGTGTTTTGTTTTGTTGATGTTTCTCTCTATTCCTCTTCGAGTGAAGTGATCCGTAATAGGTTTGGTTATACTCTCAGTTATGCACTACTTTTTGGTGAAATGCAAAAGGCATTTATGAGGAATTTCAAGGATTGTAATGGGCTTAGATTAAAGGTGAGGAAGTTAAAATATATCAAAAATGAGGAACTTGTAAGCCAAGAAGTTAATAGATTATGGAATACACTTTATTAACAAAACTTGAACTTCACACACACACTTCATGTCTTTATGAGATTAAATATAGCACCCACAAAGACCTTCGGAATGAGTTGGTAAAACTAATCATTACAAACTCATCATATCACCCAGTTATTTATATTCTTCTCCTTTATTTTTTTCTTCAGCTTCTCTCTCTCTCTATCTCTCTCTCTCTCTCTCTCTCTCTCTCTCTCTAATGAGTGAATGGCATGGACCTTAATAGGAATACCACTGAAACCGCAAAGTCTTTTAATAATTAATCCTTAAAACACTTGGGGATTTATCTAACAACTATGGCCACTTTAAACCAAGCAACCAAAGTTGAAACTAAAATGATTAGTACCGCAAAACTACCCATCTCAAGATAGAACTGTTGCTACCAATTCTGGGAATAGGAAATGTGTTTCAGCCAAGCATGTAGTAGATAAGGTTGCAACAACAATCGGGTAAGGGCTCGAAGGACAAACAGAAGGTTCAACATGTACCACATGGTAACTTTTTGGCTAATGTAGCTTAAAAACAAAGAACATTTCAATAACTTTATATATGTATACACCATACGTGGTTTTGAAGAGATCCTTAAAATAATTTTCCCAAAATTAGAATAACTCAACATAGCTTTTTTTTTGCTGCACAGATGCTCAATTTTAGTATACTTAAGTTGAAGACGCATTCTCTCTTCCACCTTTCTCTTTACAGAAAAAACCCTAATCTCTTATAATTAAAGTGGCTACCATTGGCAATTTCGCCAATGGTAATCTCTAATTTTTTTCAATTTTTATGTCCTTATAGCATTTTTCTTACTTTAAATTTTATCTCTCCATTCGTAAGAGTTGATTTTTTCTCCTCTTTTGAATATATGACATTGTTTCTTTCTTCTGGAGAGTTTCAATAAATTTAGTTTCATATTCATCTGATATGGGGTGAAAGTGTTGATTGATTAGGCTGTAGGCTTTCAATGGATACCAATTCGCTAGATACGATTTATGATTGATATATATATATATATATATATATATATATATATATATATATATATATATATATATATATATATATATATATATATATATATATATATATATATATATATATATAAAAGGAAAGTCACACCTAATCCTCGAATCTTCTTTCCACATATTGGATTAAGAAACAACTACTAAGGGGACGAGTTATCATTGTCTTATCTTAGAGTAATTGCAATGGTGTGCTCGCAAGGCAAAAAGGAGAAGAGAGAAAGCAAGTGAGGAGGGGCGAGATGTGCACTGACTCACGAGACAGGTTGTTCCCTGCTTTGTAATTTTTTAAATATTTTTAATTAATTTTTCTTTTTTTATTCTAAAAATAAAGTTCTGTATTATAGAGTGAATTCATGTGTATTATTTTATTTGATCAGCTAAAGTTGTGAGCCTTGTATTATGGGAGGAAAACTTGGGAGCCGAAAAATTGGCTCATGAAATGATGTGGAAGGAGCAGACCCCACAATTAGCTCACCATTGAAAATGCACTTACTTTTAGGGATGGGCATGGGCGGGTTCGGGGTGGGTTGAGCTATACCCGCACCCGTACCCATTTTCAAAAGTCACACCTATACCCATACCCATACCCATACTCATCGGGTTTTGGATGGTTGTACCCATACGCATACCCATCGGATTTTTCGAGTTTACGGGTTTTATTTGGGTATATATAGAGTGCACAAAGTGTCACCCATATTCAACTCATATTTGCATATATGGTATATTTGATTAGCAATTTCAAGCGACGCTACTAAAATTCATGTCAGATAAACTTACGGAAGTTAAAAATGTAAAAAAATTTAATTTTTCATTTTTACATAAATAAACACTATACACTTAGAGTTTGATGCCAAACATTTATTTTTGAATTTTATCATATTTTGGTTGCCTTTTATTAGCAAATCGGGTACACAATCGGGTACGGATTTTAAGCATACCCATATCCACACTCATTTTCAAACGCAATACCCACACCCGCCCCATACCTATTTTTTATAATAAGTTTTCATACCCATACCCGCTATAAATGGGGCGGGTTCGGGGCGAATTTTTGGGGTTCGGGTGCAACTCCCATCCCTACTTACTTTCCTTGAACGAGAGATTTATTATGTAATTTTAGATTTGTTTGAGTTTGAGTTTGATATCTTTTATAAGCATGGCTGATAAAAAAATCCGTATCTGCCTAAAAGTCGCAAAATCAGTCCCAATGGGTATGGGTATGGGTGGTGAATATGGAAAAAATGGGTATAGAGTGGGTATTACTAAAATAGGTATAGGTATAGGTATGAGTATAGGTATAGGTATGGGTATAGGTATAGGTTTTACCTGTCCCGTACTCGTCTCATACCTG
This sequence comes from Carnegiea gigantea, assembly GCA_029747015.1. Classification (NCBI taxonomy): domain Eukaryota; kingdom Viridiplantae; phylum Streptophyta; class Magnoliopsida; order Caryophyllales; family Cactaceae; genus Carnegiea; species Carnegiea gigantea. Next base: position 257,211 of record JAKOGI010000848.1, on the reverse strand, counting down.
CCTTATATAAAATTCATACCCATTTGTACAAAGTTTTAATTTGTTACTTGCACTTGAATATTTTGTTATTTGTTTTGAGTTGTATGATATTTAAGAATTCAATAGAACATTTTGTTAAAAATTGTAATTGTCAAATGTTAATTTATTGCTTTGATTAGCAAACCTTTAGTTCTATTTGATGTAATATGATATGTTATTGGAATTTTGGTGTTAATGTAACCAATTGGATATTTGTTATTGAATATGTGTACGAAACGAGTTTAATTCCTTTTTTTTTTATATACTTAAATAAAATCTGCATATTTGCTACACCCAGTGAATATGATTATAGGTATAAATTTATAATATCCGATAGACATTGATATAGATATAAATATTAATTTTAAAAATAAATATAGATGAAATCCACAGATCCGTTCTGTGATCACCCCGATTTGTAAGTGTCGTTTGAACGTTGGTTGGACATTCACGCCTTCAATCGGTGGGCGGGGCGGGAGTTATTCGCTGAGTCCGCCCCCAGAGATGTCTGATTCACTAGAACAAAATCTTTTCTTTTTTTTTTTTTTTTCCTGAGGAAGTTCGAATCACTGAAATAAATTAAATGAATTTAAATTCCTCAGGAAATCCCTCCAAATTCGACCGAATCCGCTCCCATATTTGTTAAATTCTCATCACCAGTCTCTTTCTTTTAAATCTCTCGACTCATGAATCAAGACGTGAGAATGGTAGCAGCAACAGAGAGGGTGAGTGACAGTGAAAGAGGTGGCGCAACAATGGCGAAGGGGAGGCAGAGTAGGAAGAGAACATCGAGTGCGACACTGGTTCTAACCACGCTTCTGACGCTAAGTGTGGTTACACTTTTGCTGCTTTCTCTTGGCATTCTCTCTCTTCCTGTGGGTTCCGACCATGTCCGTCCTGCTCATCATCTCACTTCATTTGACCGAAGAGTTCTCGAAAGGTGTCATTTTTCTTTGTATTTGTCGCTTTTCCTAGCTATTTGCACCTGAAATTTCCGAGTTTTAGTCACTTACTGTTTATTTATTTATTTTTTTAAATGTACAAGTGCTGGAATGGGAAAGAGAGGGGAGCAATGGGTTGAGATTCTGTCCTGGGAGCCTAGAGCTTTCTTGTATCATAATTTCTTGGTGAGTCTTTTATTTTTTTTTTTTTTTGTGTTTTTGAAGTGCTTTTACCATTCAGTTTGTCATTTCAACAGTTTTATTGGAGGCATTGGTTTCACCACTCTGACTTGATTATGGCAAAATTTCTGAATCATCCCCCCTTTTTTTCCCTGTTCTGGAGCATTGAATCCTGACAAATAACTCACATGGGGAAAGTGCCATTCCGTTTACATCTTTCTCGGGGCCTTGAGTCATGTAATCTTCTTGACATAATACCATTTGTTTGGTGATGCAGCTGGGACACTTCATTCTGCGATCCTATTTACTTCCATGTTTATGGCTCATATGGCCCGTCAAGGTGTTCTGTTTCAATGTCTTTTCTCCCATTTCAGAATAGTTTTTGCCAAATAAAGCTTTGACACTGACAGTTTGCATAAAGTTGAGGATGATTCAATGGATTTGTTCTCTAGCAAATTAATAGTAAGCTTGTGTAGGAGTCAGTTTTAGAATTCATTATTAGTAAGGTTAAAGAGAAAATAAAAAGGAAGAGATTTTTTTGTGACTTGCTAGCCTACTCATAAATAACCTACTAGTGGGTTTCACTTAACAACAAACTCTAATCCAAGATGCTTAAGCTCCCATGTTCAAAAATCACAACTGCTGCAACGATTGCAATATTTTTCCAACATGCTTTTGCTGAACTCATTTGAGCTAAATTCATTCAGATTTTATTTCTGTTTGAGAAAGTATTTCGAACTTATATCTGCTGAAGTGACTTTACTTGATCTTATTTTTGCTACACTAAACTTACTTATGTTGCAATAGACTGATGTCAGGTTATTTGTGCTGTATTCTGAACTCACTTCTTCGGAATAGACCTTGTTTTTGCTTGATTGAACTTATCTGAACTTATTTTTTTAAATAGATCTTGCATGAACTTGTTTCCACTAAAACAAACTTTTCTGAACTTATTGCGAAGAAAATAAGTTCATAAAAAATAGAGCCTAAATGTAATTGATCAGATAGCTGAATTTTGTAGTGACCAAATCTCACTTAAAATGAATTCCCATGTACTATAGTGTTTTCCATGAGCTTCTGGAGACATCCAGTGTAATTTCCTTCACATTTTTGCATGCAAATGCTTTCATATCTGGTTGTCTCACTCGTCTTTATGTTGTTTATTGAACATGCCCATAGAATGACATATTTGCCTTCAGAAAATAGCATGATTCTTGAAAAAAAGTTAGTGTTTCTGTCCTCTATCTTCTTTTTGCAACACATACTTCAACATAGAAAACATGCATGTTTCTTTCTTTCTATTAGGTATTGCTGTGAATATTCTGCTGCCTTGATTTCTTTATTGGGGGCTTGCTGTACAGCATAAAAATAGGCCCAGTCGGGTATCATCAGGATTTGGCTTTTTATATATTAAGATTGTCATAAATAAACATCCATCATGTAGGAGAGGACTAGGGTTATGTGTGCATTTGTACAACTTCTACATGTGTTGTATTTGTTTTCATCTCAGTCCTTGCTCTCAGGCCTATCGGGATGACCCATCTGAGTATGTTTATTTTTTTGTTTTCTTTTTATTGTCATCAACAATTTCTTGCAATCATTCTTTGGTGGTCCTGCACGGGTGTGGTTGTGCCAGCAATGAGCATGTTTTGGCTATTATGTTATGTTTGGTGGCCGAGTTATATGCTTAAAAGTTGTTGATCATGGATTCTAAATTTTGCAGTCTAAAGATGAATGTGAGTATCTAATAAACATTGCAAAACCACATATGGTGAAATCAACTGTTGTTGATGTAAAAACTGGCAAGAGTAAGGACAGCAGGTTTGCTTTCTAGCCCTTCCATTCTGACTTTCAGTGCTGACCTTGCTAGATTATGGAAATTGTTATGGTTATGACATTGCTTCCATCTGTAATGTCCACTGTTTTTGGGCATGGGCAAACATTCATAAATCCTCAGCATGTGACGTTTCTCTCATATCATACTTGGCATACGTTTACTGGTGTGCACCTTGCTGTTTGTGCACAGGGTTCGTACTAGCTCTGGAGCGTTTTTGAAAAGAGGGCAAGACAAGATTATCAGGAACATAGAGAAAAGAATAGCAGATTTTACCTTCATACCTGTAGGTATGAGATGTAGCAGATAATTTTTCTGCATCATTATGGTCTGGCATATGGTGGTTCATTAATGGGATTTGACCACTTCTGTAGTTCTGCCTTTTCTTGATTGCCTTATAGTTGACATTTGTGCAATTATTACCTTAAGTTTCCTAAAAACTGTAATTTGTTTCTCAATATTGCATAAAATGAGTTAGTTTTGTTTAAAAATCAATAGATTAATATTGCTAACTGAACGGAGGGCATGGAAAAGATATGGGTTTTATAACTTTTAGTGAACAGAGCGGAACCTAGAAGCGAAGCAGCATGAACCAAATAAGTATCTACTTTCTACTGTGAAATTTGAAGCTAAGTACATTCTCACCTCTAAGAGATGCTTGGACATTGCCCCCTGTCTGTGCTGTGTTCATAGCACGAGATCTCACATTGGTGTATTCTGACCAAAATAGCAAATAAGCTCGTTTCTTCTAAATAATATCCAATTGATAGCATCTATGTCTCTCAACCTCAAATGCATTCAAAAAGCCACACTATGTAGAGGAGCTCCGTGACTTGTTAAGATCGTTGTAGTGCGTTTTGCGATTCATGATTGCACTTCCAATTCTTTTCATGCAGGATTGCATGGTTAGTCTTTGCATGGTTTCAAGTCACTTCAAATTTGAAGTACATTTTGAAGCTGCACCCTTGACTTTGCGTGGGACTGTAGGGTTGTACTCTGGTTTGGTTTCATTTGATCTGACCTAGTGGTTGTTTGCATTTAGATTCCCCCCCCCCCCAAAGCTCTTTGTTAATTGCGAGTCAGATGCATACGACACTTGAAACTTTGGCCATAATCTTTTTATATTTGCATGGATGCTTGTGCAGAACATGGAGAGGGGCTTCAGGTTCTCCATTATGGAGAAGGTCAGAAGTATGAGTCTCACTTTGATTGCTTCTTTGACAATTATAATGTCAAGAATGGCGGCCAAAGGATTGCTACTGTTCTAATGTATTTGTAAGACTTTTAATGCCTCAAGCTTCAATAGATTGTTACTGGTTTTCAGCGTTGTGCATTGTAGGCAAAATATCTACTTTTAATTGTGCTCAATGATTTAAAGTATGCCATTCCTTTCCAACTATAATTCTTTTTGGCATTCTGAATGTAGGTCAGATGTTGAAGAAGGTGGGGAGACTGTTTTCCCATCTGCAAAGGGAAATTTTAGTTCACTTCCAGGATGGAACGAGCGATCTGAGTGTGGTAAAAGGGGACTCTCCTTGAAACCAAAATTAGGGGATGCCTTACTTTTTTGGAGCATGGGGCCTGATGCCACATTAGATCCTTCCAGTTTGCATGGTTAGTTGATTTCAGTATCTTGTAAACCAAATTTGAAAGCAGCTGCATGCTGTTCTGATCCCTGTATATTTTTCCATGATAATCTTTTTGTGGAACTCTTTTATTTCTTAAGCCAGTCTTCATAGCATTGATTATCTAATAAATATATTACAGGTAGCTGCCCTGTAACTAAAGGAGACAAATGGTCATGCACAAAGTGGATGCGTCTTCGTGAGTTCAAGTTTGCCACATATTAAGGTAATTTCCAGTGGCCCCTGATTGGCTTTTATTCTAATTTGTCTTTAGTTTTTAGCTTAAGAATGCTCCTCTTAATAGGTAAAATTCAGTACGGGTGAAATGTTTGGTTTCCCACAGGATGAAGTAGGAAAAGATTCCAGACTATTTTAGTTCTTGCTCAAAATGTAAAAGACATCTTTTAAGTGGGATTTGTAGGCCGGTTCCACACATTTTATCCAGTATCCAGCGGAAATACCTTATCTGCAATTTACATGCAAATCTAGTATATCCAACACTTCAACCCTGCCGGGGAAGACACCCAGTTTGGACTTTTGATTTTTTCCCCCTTTATTTTTCTTTTGGTTGGATATGTAGTATGTGCTATGTCTTCACATTCCACATTTTTCAGCGGCTGGATATGTGTTTGTGGCTACTGTGAAAATGCAGGCAACATGTAAATTTTTATTATTTGACAGATTTCACAAGAGGAGACAGTAATGCTTCTGTCAGTTTCTATTGTAATTTTGATTGGTAGAAGATTGGTGTACAATTAGGATGCATGCCTGCTTATACTACTCAGTTGTATAAAAGAACAGGAATTCGCAACATTTTGGAAACTGAAAGATCCAATGCCATGATATAGTGATTTATGTGTTTGATCTTATTTGCATGCTCAGTACAGCACTTATGCCTGGTGATCTGTAGTGCAATGCGACGTAAGGCACTATGAGTTAGATGTCTGCCAATGTACTTTTACGTTTTGCATTACTTTAACAGTTCATTGTATCCTAAGAAGCACATTGTAAGACGTGATTCCTTCGCAGGTTAATAGAGGGCTCCACACCAGCAGTTCCTGTTGTTATCTTGCAAGATTTCCAAGTTGTTGCTCAATGCAGTGTTTGCTCAGAGCCTACCGTATGGGGGCCTAATGTATGGCTTGTATTATACACCCACAGAGTTACCGTTCTAACCATTGTTACAGTGATTAGCTGAACTACACATTTTATTTTTTATTTTTTATTTTTCCCTTCTACATGTTGAGGTTCTTGACGCCAGGATAATCCTTGCACAGCGGTATGAAGAGCATAGAAACAATTTTTTATATGGCCGGCTAAAGGTTACAAAAATCAAAAGCTCCTTTTACCGAATCATATACTCTTATGAAGAACATTAACTAGCATTAAAGGTCCGATCAAAGTAATGCGTGATGTTTATATATGTAACTATTTCTACTATTTGGATGATGATATATCTCCTCACGAGGAACCTATTAAGTTCTTACCTTAGCTCAAATTAGTATAGTATATTGTTTAAATTATCTGTATTTTTAATAATAGTGATTAGTTAACAATTGTGAACCGTTAATATTGGTCAGTTTTTGGATGGTACCTCAATCGAATTATTCCTTTTCATGACTGCGTATGATGCATGTAATTTTGTAATTATTAAAAATTATGGTTAAAAAGGTAATTTTGCACAATCTATTCGTAGTAATACTGATGTAGGACGCTCAGAGAGCAATTTCCACACCTAGACAAATGATACAAGAACTTTCAAAAAACTCAATAATTTAATTCATTCAAGTGTGTCTTTCCCCAATGTACGAGGAGGTTTATATAGTAATCAATACAAGTGGAAAAGGAATAGAAAATATATCCGAAAATTACGATAAGATTATGATAACTAAAAATAATCTAAGAGATAAAAAGATAATATTTTATCCTAAAAGATAACCTACGAAGATAATAAATTATAAAAATACTTCTCATATGCCAATATTAAGATATATCCATATTTTCTTAATTCTCCTTTATCCTCATCCTGCATCATTCTCCCCTGGTTGAAAAAAAACTCGTCATCGAGTTTTGTACAGCGGTAGAAAGAAGGAATCCAAATAAAAAAACAACTTCATTGCACTCTGCAAATGGAAAAACTGTAGAGCTTTCAACTTTTCTAAGAAAAGTAGTAATGCAATCAGCGGATGTAGCTTCTTTTCAACTAGAAGTTCATTAGGGATAAATGAATCAACATGCTCATTTTCAAGGCTTGCCATCGAATGTAGAGTATTATCCATGAAAGCATGATCAGGGATTATAGATTTAGCATTGATAGGTTTACTGGCTGTATGGCCCATCTCAATTTTTCTTTGCATGCGGTCAGATTTTTGAACGTCCATTGAATATTCATAGGGGATAATGGAAGAGTTTTGTGCTATTATATTTGATTCTTCATTCACTTGTATTAGTGGTTGGACATCCTCTTCCTTAGCTGCTCCCGTAAAAGCATCCACATTGCTATCTAGAATGAACATTTCTTCACTGTGGACTTCATTTGCATATGACTCGCAGTCCCCAGTTTGCACTTCTTGATTCATAGAATCTAGGAGACTGTTTAACATCATTTGCCCCTGTATCTGAAAGTTGATGATACTTTATGACTTGGACATTGGCTTGCATATTTTCATCATTTAGAGTATCTTCTTTCTTGTTCTCAATGATAAATCCCCTATCATATGCATCATAATAAATTGGATTTGTCTCAAGCATATAAGAAGTCGGTTCTTTCCTCAAAGATTTTAGAGATGAAACTCTACAATCTTCATTGAGAAGCTTTGAAGGAATCAAAGGAGCTCTAGGAAGTTCATGATCCCACATAAACTGAGGAATATAGGGCTTACAACCATAAATGAATTCACTAGCAAAGTAAAAATCTAACTCATAGCAACCATCGCAAATCCGACAACTTTGAAGTTTGCAAAAAGCATGGACAGAATCTCGGTAGGAGTAGAAATTTACTCGAGCATGAAAATCACCTCTCGTTTGAAATCTGGTAATTTTTTCTAATTCTGTATAAGGAGAGAAAACTTGATATAGAATATTTGTTGTAACTGGAAGTGCTTTATCATGAATTACCACAAACAAGGCATGATGATGTTTTTCACATCAAGTCATGGTTGCAACAATAGTAATAAGGGGCTTCTAATAATAATAGCTGCGAATAGCAGTACTACGAGCACAGAACAGTAGCACTGGAATTGCAACAAGAGTCGAACAGCATTAGCGAGAAGTAGAACTCATAATCTATGACTGGGAGACGGCCTGCAAAGGCCTTTTTTTGACGAGAGAGTGGGTTGGCCGTGATATGACGGCATAATCAAGATGTATTCAACCCTTTGTCAATTTTCGAAAGCTCAGAAACCTTCAATTCATAGTTACAAGGCAGTTCGTGACTTAGGGTTTACGGTTGATGGCCAATCAATTGAAGCAAGGTTTGATGCGATTTATCTCAATTGTTTTGGGGGTTTTGGACGAAGGTTAGTGGGTAATGCAGGAAAGAAATCGATTTGGGATGAATGTGAGGGATTGAACGCGAATTTGGGGCCTAGGATTTCGGGCATTTGGGGATTTCGAGAATCAAGGTTCGAATTAGGGCTTCTAAGGTTCCGGCTAGCGGCTGGGGTCCGTGGGTGTGTAGAGGTGGTCGACTAGGAGGGTCGAGTGTTAGGTTGTGTCTGGCGTTGGAGGCCGGCGTGTGTTGGTGGTGGTTCGTGAAGGGGGGGCCGCGGCTTACGGTTTGCAATTTGAGGATTTGGCGACGCTAGTGATGGTGACCTCCGGCGACAGGTGAGTGGTGGTCGATCGAGGTCGGTCGAGTGAGGGGTGGTGACAGCGATGGTGAACAATAGCCTGGGAGGCGGCGGTGGGATGTCAGTGCATGACTAGGGTTTTGGGTTGGCTGTTTTCCTTTTTTTTTTTTGAATGAGAAAGGAAAAAAATGGTAAAGAAATTACGGCAAAGATCGCAAGCTCTGATACTAATTGATGTGGGACACTCTGAGAGCAATTCTCACACATAGACAAATCACACAAAAACTTTTGAAAAACTCAATAATTCAATTCATTGAAGTGTGTCTTTCCCCAATGCAGGAGGAGGTTTATATAGTAATCAATACAACTGGAAAATGAATAGAAAATATATCCGAAGATTACGATAAGATTACGATTACTAAAAATAATCTAAGAGATAAAAAGATAAGATTTTATCCTAAAAGATAAATTACAAAGATAATAAATTATAAAAATACTTATCAGATGCCAATATTAAGATATATCCATATCTTCTTAATTCTCCTTTATCCTCATCCTGCATCATTAATGATATCGTATCTCCTAAGGAGTTCTGTGGCAATATGTATTCTAGAAAGAATAGGAGATTTCGTAATCTAGGGATCCTCTTTTAGGATAAAATCTTTTTATTTTCCTAAATTATTTTTAGTTATCGTAATCTTATCTTAATCTTTGGATTTATTTTATATTCTTTTTTCAGTTGTATTGATTCCTATATAAATCCCCCTCGTGCTTTGAGGAAAGACACAGTTGAATGAATTGAATTATTGAGTTTTTTAAAAGTTCTTGTGTGATTTATCTAGGTGTGAGAATTGCTCTTAGAGTATCCTACATCAAAGTGGTATTAGACCTTTTGATCCTAATCACTGCAAAACCTTCTCTCAATCAAGTTTTTCCTGTTTGACTTCCCTTTGATTTCCCTTTTCCTTTTTTCCTTCTCATTCATTACCCAAAAAAAGAAAAGAAAATAGCAAACCCAAAGACCCTAGGCCACTATGCGAGCACTTGTTAAGCCTTTGTTTGTACTCACGGGCCGTTGACCACCACCACCCACCTCCTCCCCTCGATCCACCAGCCTAGGCTGACCTCCACTGTTACCAACATTTGACTAGAAGCCTAATCCCCGACACCACAACCCTAGCCGCTGCTCTTCCATTCCTTCGAACCACCACCAGAACACGCCGCCCATAAACGCCGACCACCACCCAGCAGTCGACCCTCCTAGTTGACCACCACACCACACCCACCGACCCTAGCCAACAACCGAAGCCCTAGAATTTCCAAAAAATCGAAACCCAGCTACCTGAAACCCTAGACCCCAAATTCGCGATCGATCTCTCACGCTCATCCAAAATTGATTTCCCTCCTGCATTATTCACTTAGCTGAGACCAAAAGCCCCAGATCAATCGACAACATACCCTTTGCTTTGATCTTTAATTCAGTGTTTACATCCCACAAAACCCTAGGTTGTGCGACAGTCCTTGTACGCAACCGTCGGGTTTTAAACCTTCGATCTTGGACAGAGGAGACCGGAATCCTATTGCTCGGTTCATCCCACCGCCATCGGCCCATCTTCTCGCCGGAAATCCTGCGCGGTGGCTCAACTCCGCTTGCTGTTGGTTTGCTCTTTGTGCTGCTATGATTCTTCCCATCTTGCTGCGGTACCTGTGCTGCTGTGCTATTATTGTCGCCAAGAAGTTTTCAAGGAAGGGGGGTCAATCTACACTTGATTGACCACTTATCTCCACCAACACCTTATTTTAGTTTGCTGTTGTCGATGATACGGAGCCTAAACCATTACTCAGAAGTTGCTAAGAGGTACGGGAATCTCGATTTCCTTAAATAAGAGTTTGATTCTCTATAAGCAAAATTAGCCTAATTCTTGATTGTTTGGGTCTTTGAGTGTTTGCTTAGATCCCGATTGCTCCTTACTGCTTATTCCCTGCTTGGTTCGAGTTATGTCAATAATCCATATCAAACTTTTGTGCTTTGTGGCGTGTGTAGTAATTGTTTATGGATGTCGTTACTATTGCAATTTGGTTTAATCTCAGCACTTATATCTTGCATTCATAGTTGCATCCACCATGTCATCCTTACCCAAACAGCCTTACCAATCTTAGATTGACACCCTATCTGAAAGGCTTCACCGTCAAGATGCTAGGTTTGACCAGCTCTAGGCCAAGATTAACAAACTTACTCGAGCATTTGAGAAGTTACCCATGTTTGACCAACCTCAAACCCCACCCCAATTTTCCCCTAAATGACTTGTGGGAGGGAATGATTGTTGTCAAGGGATCGTTTATAAGTCAAGTTGAGCTAATGAGCTTGGGGAGAGAGAACCTAAATTAGCGACTCTATCTAACCCTCGAATGCAAGGGAGAGGAGTAATTTGAGGCATGACTAAGGGGACCATAGGAATTGTCGGTTCGACACCCCTAGAGATGATAGGAGGACGGGTAACCATAGGAAACCTAGGCATACAGACCTTGAAACTAATCGTAGGAGTCTTCACGAGAGTTACTCCGATATTACTCGAAAGGTGGAAGTCGATGTACCCTCTTTTGATGGAAAAATAGATGCTACGACTTTTTCTGACTGGATAGTTGCCATAGAGGATTACTTTGACTGGTATGAGATGTCAGATATTGAGTGGGTTCGATTTGCCAAGATGAAACTCGTAGAACCTGCTAGGAAGTTTTGACAAACTGTGATGAGTCACCTCGAGCGAATGCGCTAACCTCCCATCGTTCAATGAGAAGTCATGAAGGATAGGTTGAAAGAAAAGTACCTTCCTTCTTTCTATAAGGCACATCTTGCCAACCAGATGCTAGACCTTAGACAGTCCACCTCCAATGTGTCAGATTACATCAATAGTTATGAGGAATTGACTTAGCATTGTGACCTTCTAGAGGACCCTTCGATTACTATAGCCCGCTTCATTCAGGGCTTATAGACTGACCTTAAGTGGGAAGTAACCTTATTTGCACCTTATACTCTCAATGAGGCTTACCACAAAGCTTTACAAGTTGAAAAACTTGATAAGCTTTGCCGTGTGCGATGTGTTGCTCCTTCCTCTAGGGCCCCTGCCCAATCTGTTCCTAAGATGAATGAGTTTTTAACTTCTAAGGGTCATAACCCTCAAATCCCACCAAGAATAGCCCCGCAGGGAGCGTCCTCTAGTACATCTCATAACCTAGTCGAATGTTTTAGCTGTCGTGGGAGAGGTCATTATGCTTTTGAGTGCCCTCACCGTATCCTGGCCTTAGAGCATGAGTCCTTTGGACCACCCAAACTTAAGGAAGAGGTTGTTGACCCTGAGGGAGCTTTTGAAGATCTTGTTGATGTTGAGAATAGCCTTCTTCATGATGCACATCTTGGAGTTATGAGATGCCTTTTAACCAACCCAGTCATGAACAATGAGTGGAAACGTACCACCATCTTCTATACTCTTATAAGGTGTGGGGAAACTCTTACGAAAATGGTTATAGATGGTGGCAGTACCATAAATATTGTTACCAAGACCGCTATACAGCATTGTCATCTTAAGGTAGAACCTCACCCCCACCCTTTTAAAGTAGCCTAGGTCAATAAGACCCACCTCATAGTTAGCTGTAGATGTAAGATTCTGATCCAGATTGGTGGTTACAAGGACGAGGTTTTATGTGATGTCCTTCTAATGGATGTCGCTCACATTCTCCTAGGTAGTCTTTGGCTTTATGATCAGAATGTCTCACATAACAGGAGAGAGAACACTTATACCTTTAGGTACATGAATAAGAACATCACTCTTAACCCATGTCAATGTAAAGAGTTGCTGTCTTCCCCAGGTCCTAAACCTTCCCTGACCTTGTCCTCTCCTCACAGTGTGTCTACTCCTCCCATGGGAACTATTTCCCTCCTTCACCATATACCTTTTAAAAGACTGGGAAACTTTAACAAATTCTTTCTAACAATCCTAGCTAGGGAGCTAGCTTCAGACTCTATTGCCTTTCGTAACGCCCCTTCAGGCAACCTGTCTCTCCAAGACCTTCCAGTTGAGATTGATGGCCTGCTTAAAGAATTTATTGATGTTGTCCTCGAGGAACTTCCTAGTGAGCTCCCTCCCCTTCATGACATACAACATGCTATTGACTTGGTCCCTGGTTCCCAACTACCTAACCTTCCTCATTATAGGTTGAATCCAACTGAGCGAGCAAAATTAAATAGGCAGGTCCAAGAACTATTGTCTAAGGGCTTTGTTCATCACAGTATGAGTCCCTGTGTGGTCCTTACCCTCCTTACTCCTAAGAAGGATAGATCATGGAGGATGTGTGTCGATAGTAGAGCCATCAATAAGATTAGTCAAGTATAGGTTTCCTATTTTGAGGTTAGAGGACATGCTTGGTTGTCTTACTGGAGCTAGTTGGTTCTCTAAGATAGACATGCGTAGTGGTTATCACCAGGTCCGCATTAGGCCAGGAGACTGATGGAAGACCGCCTTTAAGACCCAAGATGGCTTATTTGAGTGGATGGTTATGCCTTTTGGGCTATGCAACGCTCCCGGTACCTTTATGAGACTTATGACTCACATTCTTCAGCCATTTATGGGAAAATTTTTAGTCGTCTATTTTGATGACATCTTGGTATATAGCAAGTCTAGGACTGACCATGTTGACCATCTTAAGCAACTCCTGTGCGCACTTAGGGAGGCCAAGCTCTTTGCTAATCTAAAAAAGTGCATCTTTCTTTAAACCTAAGTCCTCTTTTAGGATTCATTGTGTCTGCTCAAGGTATCTCCGCTGACCCCGACAAAGTTAGAGCCATTAGAGAATGGCCTGAACCTAAGACCGTTACTGAGACTAGGAGTTTTCATGGTTTAGCCTCCTTCTACAGGAGGTTTATCAGAGACTTCAGCTCTATCATGTTACCTATTATAGACTGCTTGAAGAAAGGCCCATTTCAGTGGACTTCTAAAGCGGCATCTACCTTCAAGGAGATTAAGGAGATGATGTCATCTGCTCTAGTCCTTAGGCATCCTGACTTTAGTAAGGTTTTTGAGGTTGCTTGCGATGCCTCTGGATATGGCATTGGTGGAGTGTTAAGTAAGGAGGGACACCTCATAGCATTCTTTAGCAAAAAGCTTAGCGAATCTAGGCAGATCGAGTATACCACCCATGAGAAAGAGTTGTATGCTCTGCTTCAGTCCCTTCGTCATTGGCGCTATTACCTTCTCCCGTATGAATTTGTTGTATATTCAGATCATGAGGCCCTTAAGCACTGGAATTCTCAATCTAGTATCAATCCTAAACATGCTAGGTGGATTGAGTATATTAGTGAGTAGTCCTTTGTCCTTAAGCACAAATCTAGTGTTAAGAACAATGTGGCTGATGCCCTCAATGGCATTGGTTGCCTCTTATAGACAATGCGGGTTGAGGTTCTCAGTTTTGACAAGCTCAAAGGCACTTACACCTCTTGTCCTGACTTTTCACTCATTTACTCGGACCATTTGGTTGGAAATCGCAACCATCATGTTGACTTTGTCATTCATGACGGTTTCGTGTTTCGGGGTTCCAAGCTATGTATTCCTAAGACATCATTTCGGGACTTCTTAGTTTAGGAGATGCATGCTTGGGGACTAGCTGGCCACCCGAGTAAAGATAGGACCATTGTTTTGGTTGCAGATCGCTTCTATTGGCTCTCTCTCAAAAGAGATATACGTCGCATTGTGTCTCAGTGCTGCACCTGTTAGTTAGCTAAGACTAAGAGGCACAATACAGGACTTTACACTCCTCTTCCTATCCTGCATGCTCCGTGGAAGGACATTAGCATGGACTTTGTACTAGGTCTTCCTAGAACATCCCATGGTCTTGATTCAGTCTTAGTTGTGGTTGATAGGTTTTCTAAGATGGCCCACTTTATTGCCTGTGGCAAGATAGATGACGCTTCACATGTTGCTAGGTTAGTCTTCCAAGAGGTTGTTAGGTTGCATGGTCTTCCCACTTCTATAGTGCCTGATAAGGATGTCAAATTCATGAGCTATTTCTGGAAGACCTTATGGAGACTATGTGGTAGTACTTTGAAATTTTCTGCGGCCTTTCACCCTTAAACGGATGGGCAAACTGAGGTTGTTAACCACAGTCTGGGGGAGTTACTTAGATGCATTGTGGGTGAGAAACAAGACAGTTGGGATTTGACTTTACCCCTTGTTGAGTTTGCATATAACAATGCGGTCAATAGAACCATAGGTAAGAGTCCCATTAAGATTGTCCATGGTTACTCTCCTCGTACCCCTGTTGACCTCTTTTCCCTCCCACCTGATGCCCGCGTGTCACATCCTGCCTCTGCATTTGCATAGCATATTTATAATTTGCATGCTGAGATTCGATGCAAGATTGCTTTAAGTAATGACAGCTATAAGCATTTAGCTGACATGCATCGCAGAGCTGCGAATTTTGAGGTGGCCGCTTTTATTATGGCTTGGATTCGACCTGAACGATTACCCAGAAACTCCCTTAAAAAGCTTCACGCTCGTGCCAGGGACCTAACCAAATCCTTCGGAAGTTGGGATCTAATGTATATGTACTTGATCTCCCAGACAGTTTAGGTATTAGTCCTGTTTTCAATGTGGAGGATCTCACTCTTCATCGAGGTACTTTCGAGCCTCCTTGTCTTCCTTTTGGGGTTTCTATAAGTACTCAGGTCCCTAGACTCCCATCTTTGCCACAGTTATAGACCGATATCGAGGCGGTGTTGGATGATGAGTTTATGTCTTCTTCTCGTGGTGGGTTCCGATGCTTCCTGGTGCAATGGTCAGAACGACCCCAGTCAGATGCTACTTAGATTACTGAAGATGAGTTTCGTGCTATGAATCCGACTCTTTTAGAGTGGTACCTCCAAGACAACTCATCGACATCGAGTTCTTTTCCGGTAGGGAAGAATGATGTCATATTTCCTAAGGAGTGCTATGGCAATGTGTATTCTAGGAAGAATAGGAGATTTCGTAATCTAGGAATCCTCTTTTAGGGTTTATAATGAGGAAGGTTAGGCAGTTGTGTCCTACATCAATTATTCCCCTTTTATAGGAACTACTTTTAGAGCGCCATACATCAAATTAGTATCAAAGCTATTCAATCTTTGTCGCTTCCCTTTGCGTTTTCCTTTTTTTATTTTTTTTCCTCCCTCATTTTTTTAAAAAAAGAAAATTCTTCAACCCATCCCAGAAACCCTAGCTGGGGAGCTATCCTTCGATCACCACCCACCCCATCGACCACCACCACTACCGACTATCACCCCGAGGTTGCCACCTCTGCCCGACCACCACCAGATCTCCACTGCCAATAGCCATTTGCTGGAACCTCAAATCCGCAACTTGCCACACCCGAGCCCTAGCGGCGCACCACCAGCGACTCGATTCCGCCACCTAGCCCCATTGCCCACCACCACCACCTCCACCACCCCTTGGTCGGAACCTCCGATCGACCACCACTGCATCCCCACCACCGGCCACCGCTCACCAAAACCCTAACAAAAATCCTAATTCGCAAACCCTAATTGTGAATTGCTTCAATTTTCAAACCCTAGCCTTTCAATTCGTTGTCAATCCATCTAAGATTTCCAAAATTGGCCTAGCCCCTCGAATACCCACTGAATTTCGTCCAAAAAACCCAAATCAATTGAGGTAAATCGCATCAAATTTTGCTTCAATTGATTGGCCAGCAACCCACGAACCCTAACTCTAAAAATCGGCTTCGATTCATCAATTTCCTCCAAAATTGACATCATTTCTCCCCTTTCCTCTCCATTTCGCCCCAAAGCCCCATCCCAATTGAAAGAAAATGCTTTGATTTGACCTTCAATTGGTCTCCCTGATAAACCTCTATTTTGTCCTATTTTTAGCCCCTATTTGATTCATTTCCTCCTATGTTTTCATGTTCGATCGTGCTAAGGAAGAGCCAAATCGGCCTCCTTTAGCGCACTTTTTACTCATATAACATCTTTCGATATTTTCAGGAACTTTATTAAAGAAATGGAAAGATGAACGACATTTAGTAGAAAGGAGTGCTAGGAAGGCGAGAAAAGCTGCGAAAAAGCATTGCACGGAAGTTCCACAGAACCAGATCCACGTAGCACGGCCAACCCACTCGGACCAGCACAAGTGGCCGGGCGGCCAAGTGGGACGGCCTAGCCGTGCCAAGTGGCACGGTGGGCCACTTGTGCTGATCTGTGGTATTTCCGGCAGTGTTTTGGCACGGTCACACCATGCCTTGGGGCACGACCGTGCCACCCCCGTTTTCGCGTCGCGACTTAAATTTCCTTCAGGGCTGTTTTGAGTGGACATTCAGTTTTCATTCAGTTTTCTTTCCCTAGACTATTCTTTAGGCGATTTTTAGCTTTTAGTAGAGAGTTTTATTTTCACACTATCGATTTCACTATTGGATTGAAGTTTTGCTCTACCGTTAATTCACACGAATAATTCAAGGTTCTTCATCTTAATTCTCTCTTCTCTTGTTCTTAACTGTTCTAAAGTTTGGATGCCATGGTTGTTGAATTGAGTTATTGGATTATTGTTTTAGACATAATTGTAGGCTAAATTCTTCAACTTAGGTTAGGATTGACGTCGAATATGTGTAGTTAAATCTTGTATTGGCCCAATCCCTGCTCCCCCTTTATTTTGCGATTATGAATTCTACTACGCATGCCACATACTCGATGAAATGCTCGAAAGAACATTCATCCTTTTTATTGGGTTTTAGGGGAGCGTTGAGAGACGAAACCTTTACCAAGTACGCCTTAGTAGACGATTAGGGTTTTGACATGAAAATAGTTAGGATTCTAATTAGGATTTGAAATTGTGAATCTTGTAATTTTTCGACTTTTAGTCTCATGAAAATAGGCGACTATAGTTCTCGAATTAGTCTTTGACCCTTGAGAGAGTGAGGAGATGGGCTTAATTGACAATCTATCCATTCGTGATGCATGCTTGGGAGATGTTTGGTAGGGCCAGTAATTGATTTGCTAGCATATTTGTGCTGTTAATCCCAACCTGAGTGCTTCCTATTCTGCTGCTTGCTACACTTATTAGCCGTCATTGTTTCACCTAGTTTAGTCTCCCAACCACGATTTTGATTGTCTAGCTTGAGTGGCCTAATTAGTTCTGGTAGTTAAAGCCAAGTTCCCTGTGGATTCGACCCGTACTTGCCAGTTGCTAGCTACAGCTACGCCGTGCACTTGTGGTAATTAAAACAATAACAAGTTTTTGGCGCCGTTGCCAGGGAACTTGCGCCTTTCAATATTAGAATCGATTAGCGCGCTCTAGACTAGCATTTTTCCTTTCCTTCCTGCCCCTTCTTATTTCCCCATCCCTCTCGTGCTTGAAACTGTTTACGCCGTGGTAGTGTTGGCTTTGTATGCGCAGGCGAAGTCAAAAGGATCAACCAATTGTTCCTTTTGACCCAGAGATTGAAGCCACCGCTCGAAGGCAAAGTGGTGCAAGGAAGCGGCAACAAGCACAAGTTCTAATAGTCGGGCAAGATGAAAGAGTTTTGCGAGATTATGCCTTCCCCCAAGCATCGGGCATAACCTCCTCCATCGTTAGCCCCGTCATCGAGGCTAACAATTTCGAGCTCGGCCTCGCACTGATTACTTTTGTGGAGAGGGAGCAATTCGGTGGGCACCCCTCAGAAAATCCCAACGTGCACCTTTGCAGATTCCTTGCGAAGTATGGCACCATCAAGTTGAACGGGGTGTCCACTGACGCAATCCGCTTGCGGCTCTTTCTCTTCTCACTGCGGGATAGAGCCAGCGACTGGCTACAAAACAAGGAGCCCAACTCGTTCACCACTTGGGAAGTACTCTCCAAGGCGTTTCTCAGCAAGTACTTCCCACCTGGCAAGACTGCCAAGTTGAGGACGGACATCGCCTCCTTCACCCAGCAGGATGGTGAGTTCCTTTACGAAGCATGGGAGAGGTTCAAGGACCTCCAGCGCCAGTGCCCCCACCACGGAGTTGCTGACTAGCTCCTAATCCAAACCTCCTACAATGGGTTGGAGCGGTCAGTGAAGATCTCGGTTGATGCTGCAGCAGGGGGTGCTCTAATGGGCAAGTCGATTGAAGTGGCAAAGACATTGTTGGAAGAGATGGCTTCCAACAACTATCACTGGGTAAGCAAGAGGGCCACCCCCAAGAGAGGCGGTGGCAGGCACGAGGTAGACGCTGTGACACTCTTGGCAAGTAGGGTGGACGCCCTTGCACAGCATCTAGATAAAGTGGCTACCCCTTCGACCACTTCTGCGGGGCCATCTATGGGGACCTATGCATACTGCGAGGCATGTGGTATCTAGGGACATGCCTCCATTGAGTGTTATAATGCTCTCTCCAGCATTGAACATGTCAATACTTACCACACCTATACCCAACCTCCTCAAAATAACCCCCATCCCACCACCTACAGCCAGGGTTGGAAGAGCCAAACGAACCCTCTCTACAAAAATCCCAACCCTCACCCTCAGAACTCCATCCAGCCACCTGGTTTCCACAACCGAACTCCCTATACTCCACCCCCTCCACCTCTTGAACCTACATCTCACCTAGAGAATCTTATGGAGCGCTTCATAGCAACCCAAACCATAACCAATGAGACTCTTAAGGAGTCAATCCATCTGCTGACCTCCAGGGTAGATGCCATGGCCGCCCATCAGAAAATGATAGACACACAGATTGCTCAGATTGCCCAACAGGTGAGCCACCCATCCCGACCTTAGGGGCAACTTTCAGGCCAGCCCGAAGTTAACCCCCGCCGTCACGTCAATGCCATCTCCACGATGGAAGAGGGGTTAGAAGAGAACCCGGTGATGATTCTCCAGGAGGTAGTTCCCGTTCCTGACTCTGTAGGAACGGAGGGGTAAACACGAAAAGAGACTCTGAGCTCTTCTAAGGAGACTATCCCTCCACCTCCCGCTCGTGCCTACCAGCCCCCAGTGCCTTACCCTCAGCGACTGACATGGTCCAAGCTATGTCAACTTGAACCTAGATTCACGCGATTCTTGGAAACCTCACGCCGAATCTATGCCAGTAGCCCCTTACTGGAAGCTCTCAAGAATGTACTTGCACACTTTAAATTTTTAAGAGAGGTCCTGTCCAAGAAGGGAGAGCCCGGGTTTACTCCAATGGCCCCCACTATCGGATCCGGCCGCGCACTTCTACCGAAGCGGTCACCATCAAAACTGTAGGATCCTAGCAGTTTTCGTATCCCATGCTGCATAGGGGATACGCAGATTGAGAGAGCTCTTTGCGATCTGGGCGCCAGCGTGAGTCTTATGCCGCTCTCTCTCTGCAAGAAGCTGCAATTGCGGGACCTCACGCCCACCAGCCTGACTATTTAGCTTGCAGACTGCTCCACTAGGCAACCTATAGGCATTCCGGAGGATGTTCCACTTCAGGTGGGTAAGTTCCTGGTCCCCTGTGACTTCATTGTCCTTGACATGGATGAAGACTTCCCAGCCCCCCTTATCTTAGGTCGCCCATTCCTTGCGACTGCGGAGGCAGTGATCGACGTTCCAATCGGCACCAGCCTTCAATATATGCGGGGAACGGATGGTCTTTTGCTTTCCTTCGCCCACACCACCTCCCAACCCCGATGCCTCCTCCGCTCCCGTGGCCCCTGCTCTCTCCACTCCTCCTCCACCCGTCTCGAGTGCGGAGCCTACTGATTGGGACGACGGACCCCATTTACAGTCGCCAATCTTGCCCTTCGGACCCCCATGGCCTATTCCTCTATTCAAAGGACCCCCTTGGGAAGACAATACTTCCTGCCCAGCGCTGACTCCCACTTTCAGCCCCGCAGAGGTGTTGGATATGCTATCCCCTGCTGTTTCCATTATCACATCGTATCCTTCCTGAGGTAAGGGTCAAGCTAAGGACCTTAAACAAGCGCTTCTTGGGAGGCAACCCAAGGCATTTCTTATCTTCAAAAAAAAAAAAAAAAAGAAATTGTGTGTCCCTCCCGCCCTTTCCCTCTTCGTTTCTTGCCCTCCCCCTTCCCTTGCCCTTTTTTCGCATCGTTTTCATTGCGGACAATGAAAATCTTAAGTATGGGGGGTGAGCTTATCGCTCTTTAGGTGGAATGGTGGATTTTGGGGTGTTGGTTGAATGACATCACTTGCATTTGCATCATATAGATAGGATGACATATAGTTTTCATGGGGTATCTCTGCATTTCTTTCCTTTAATAGAGCATGTAGGTTAGAGCATATAAGTTACATGTTGCATCTCAAAAGGAGAAGTGATCGAGTTGGGTGTCCCTAAGCTTTCCAGGTACTACTTCTTACCCTTCTTCTCACTATCTTTTATATCTTTTATTGCTATTCTTAGTTAGCTTTATTATTTTTTAATAAACGTGTGCGAAAATCCCTCTTATGATGAGAATGAAAGGGGTGATGATTAGTTGATCTGGTTGAGTTGTGTGTTGAAGTGTAGCCTGTTATGGTGTGAACTTTTGTGAATTACGCTCCAACATTGCCATCTCTATTTCCCCTACCTATGTTGTATGCATATTGCCTTTGAGATTCATGTGACTTGGCTTGATTGACCTTGATAAGTGAGACATACCTTGGAGTAAGTTGTGAGACTGTGGTAGACTTACCTGTGAGACTTTGAGCCTGATGACTATTCATTGCATATAGTCTCATATTTTCCTTCATGTGTGACTCATCCAGGATTGCATCTCTAGAACTTGGTCTTGTTCTCTTTGAAATCGCATTTAGCATGTGCATGTGTTGATATGACTGAGGCAATTTTTGTTCTATTTAGCCACATGAGCCAAAAAGCCACCCACTGATGTGTACTACCCTCTTTGCTAGCCCTTTGTGCCTTTCCCCTTGTCTTTGTTGTTGCCCCTTACACACTACACACTTGGCCTGTCGATATTCTCCATATCCTTGTCAAGGTCTAGTGGAGCAACACTTCCATGTTGAGTTGGGTTCGCTTTGAAGGATTAGCCCACTTGGGGTACGTTATTAGTGGCTTGTTTGGGGGATTTGTGATTCAAGTTTGTATTCCCCATGCCACTCACATGCCTTTCTCCTTTCAAAGGAAAGAAAAAGAAATTAATGAAAAAGGAGGAAGCAAAGGAAAAGAAAAGAAAAATGAAAAAAAAAGAAAACAAAAAAATAGAAAAGGTGTGAATAAAGTGTTTGGCATAGGAGTGTGATAATGAGATTGCTAAATTCCTCTCTCAAGGTTTTTGTGGGGTTTGTTACTCAAATTTTCAATTGCGGTGTGAAGTTGTTGTTTCGACATTAATTGTGGAAGTGTTTTTTGCCCACTCGACTCTTGACTATTAGCTCTACTCTTCCCAAACTTATTCCACTTCTCACCCCTTACCTTTGGCCCCATTACATCCCTTTACAAGTCCTCATGATTCACACATTGCACTTTGCATTAAGCGGTGGAGAATTGAGAACTCTACCAAACTTATGGTAGTTGCTTGATTGGATAGAGTATTGAGTGCACCCTTATTATATATTCTAAACACATTGAGGGGAGTGTTCCACTTTATCCCAAAGTGAGATTCTACCAGTTCTGCTTACTCACCACTCATCAAGGAAGGTCCTGTCTTGTTATGTGCCTCGATACTAGGGCTTCTGATGCATTACATTTGGGTATGGGGACCCATGGATGGGAGTGTGCGAGCTCTATTTGAATTGTTTTACATTTTGACTTGGCCACCTCTAATGCACAGTTTAACTTGGATTATCGATTATTCGTCCCTTGCCTTGAAGAGGGTGTATTGAGAGGTTTGCTATCCTCCCTGATCTTTCATAGCATAGCCTTACTTGGGGACAAGCAAGAGATAAGCATGGGGGCGTGATAAACCTCTATTTTGTCCTATTTTTAGCCCCTATTTGACTCATTTCCTCCTGTGTTTTCACGTTCGATCGTGTTAAAGAAGAGTCAAATCGGCCTCCTTTAGCGCACTTTTTACTCATATAACATCTTTCGATATTTTCAGGAACTTTATGGAAGAAACAGAAAGATGAACAACATTTAGCAGAAAGGAGTGCTAAGAAGGCGAGAAAAGCTGTGAAAAAGCGTTGCATGGAAGTTCCACGGAACTGGATCCACGTAGTACGGCCAACCCACTCGGACCGGCACAAGTGGCCGGGCGGCCAAGTGGCACGACCGTGCCATATGGTACGGTAGGGCCGTGCCAAGTGGCACACCCGTGCCACTTGTGCTGTTCTGGGGTATTTCTGGCAGTGCTTTGGCGCGGTCACACCATGCCTCGGGGCACGACCGTACCACCCCCGTTTCCGCGTCACGACTTAAATTTCCTTCGGGGCTGTTTTGAGGGGATATTCAGTTTTCATTCAGTTTTCTTTCCCTAGACTGTTCTTTAGGCGATTTTTAGGTTTTAGTAGAGAGTTTTACTTTCACACTACCGATTTCACTATTGGATTGAAGTTTTGCTCTACTGTTAATTCATGAGATTAATTCAAGGTTCTTCATCTTAATTCTCTCTTCTCTTGTTCTTAACTGTTCTAAAGTTTGGATGCCATGGTTGTTAAATTGAGTTATTAGATTATTGTTCTAGACATGATTGTAGGCTAAATTCTTCAACTTAGGTTGGGATTGACACCGAATATGTGTAGTTGAATCTTGTATTGGCCCAATCCCTGCTACCCCCTTGTTTTGCGATTATAAATTCTACTATGCATGCCACATGCTCGAAAGAACATTCATCCTTTTTGTTGCGGTTTAGGGGAGCATTGAGAGACGAAACCTTTACCTAGTGCGTCTTAGTAGATGATTAGGGTTTTGACATGAAAATAGTTAGGATTCTAATTGGGATTTGAGATTGTGAATCTTGTAATCTTTCGACTTTGAGTCTCATGAAAATAGGCGACTATAGTTTTCGGATTAGTCTTCGACCCTTGAGAGAGAGAGGAGATGGGCTTAATTGACAATCTATCTATTCGTGATGCATGCCTGGGAGATATTTGGTAGGGCCAGTAATTGATTCGCAAGCATATTTGTACTGTTAATTCCAACTTGAGTGCTTCCTATTTTGCTGCTTACTACACTTATTAGCCGTCATTGTTTCACCTAGTTTAGTCTCCCAACCACGATTTTGATTGTCTAGCTTGAGTGGTCTAATTAGTTCTGGTAGTTGAAGACAAGTTCCCTGTGGATTCGACCCGTACTTGCCGGTTGCTAGCTACAGCTACGCTGTGCACTTGCGGTAATTAAAACAATAACACTCCCCAAGCCTACCAAACCATAGATTGCGAACTGATCTTTTGCTTGCAATTGAAGGACTTCGATTCTTTTGGCCTTCAACAAAGAGTGGTGAAAACACTCTTGACTGTGCTGCCCCACCACAGCCTACCTACTTCTTGTCGGAAACCATTCGTGGTGGTTCGCCTTCATTCACTGTCCGTGTTGCTGCTGTTTGTTCTTGAGTTGCTGGTGTCCTGATGCTAGCAAGAAGCAACTCGCTGCTGCTAGAACCCCCTTTGTTATATCTCGGAGCTTCTGGCCTACCACTGTGTGGTTATCTTCATCAATTCTCAACTCAGTTTTGCTGCTGTTATTCGACCCTTTGTTTCTTGTCCAGTACTGATGTTGCTATTAGCAGCTCATTGTTGCTATTGTTGTAACCATGACTTGGTGTGAAAAACATCATCCAGTCTTGTTTGTGATAATTCACGATAAAGCACTTTCGGTTACGACAAATGTTCAGTACCAAGTTTTCTCTCCATACGGAGATGTAGAAAAGATTGTAAGATTTTAGACAAGGGGTGATTTTCATGCTCGAGTGAATTTCTACTCTTACCGGGATGCTGTCCATGCTTTTTGCAAACTTCTAGGTCGCCAGATCTATGACGGTTGTTGTGAGTTAGATCTTTACTTTGCTAGCAAATTCATTTGTGGTTGTAAGCCTTATATTCCTCACCATATGTGGGATTATGAACTTCCTAAACCTCCTTTGATTCCTTCGAAGCTTCTCATTAGAGATTGTTGGGTTTCATCTCTAAGATATTCCAGGAAAGAACCGACTTCTTATTTGCATGAAACAAATCCTGCCTATTATGATGCATATGATAGGGGATTTATCATTGAGAACAAGAAAGACGATACTCTAGATGATGAAAATATGCAAGCAAATGTCCAAGTCATAGAGTATCATCAACTTTAGATATAGAGGCAAGTGATGTTAATAACAGTCTCCTCGATTCTATGAATCAAGAAGTGCAAACAGGGGACTGCAAGTCATATGCAAATGAAGTCCATAGTGAGGAAATGTTCGTTCTAGATAGCAATGTGGATGCTTTTACGGTGGCACCTAAGGAAGAGGATGTCCAACCACTAATACAAGTGAATGAAGAGTCAAAGGTAATAGCACAAAACTCTTCCATTATCCCCCATGAATATTTAATGGACATTCAAAAATCTGACCACATGAAAAGAAAAAAAATCGAGATGGGCCAAACAGCCAGTATACATGTTGATCCTGAATCTATAACCCCCGATCATGTTTTCATGGACAATACTCTACATTGGATGGCAAAACTTGAAAGTAAGCATGTTGATCTATTTATCGCTAATGAACTTCTGGTTGACAAGAAGCTGCATCTGTTGATTGTATTGCTTCTTTTCTTGGAGAAGTTGAAAGCCCTATAATTTTTCCATTTACAGAGAGCCGCAAAGTTGTTTCTTTACTTGGATTCCTTTTTTCTACCTCTTTACAAAACTCGAGGACGAGTTTTTTCCGACCAGGGGAGAATGATGCAGGATAAGGATAAAGGAGAATTAAGAAGATATAGATATATCTTAATATTGGCATATGTGGAGTATTTTTGTAATTTATTATTTTTGTAGGTTATCTTTTAGGATAAAATCTTATCTTTTTTATCTCTTAGATTATTTTTAGTTATTGTATTCTTATCATAATCTTCGAATATATTTTCTATTCCTTTTCCAGTTGTATTGATTCCTATATAAACCCTCTCGTGCATTGGGGAAAGACACACTTGAATGAATTGAATTATTGAGTTTTTTAAAAGTTGTTGTGTGATTCGTCTGAGTTTATGCTCTGATACCAAATTAATGTACGATGCTCTAAGAGCAATTTCTACACCTAGACAAATCACATAAGAACTTTCAAAAAACTCAATAATTTAATTAATTCAAGTGTGTCTTTCCCCAATGCACGAGGGGGTTTATGTAGAAATCAATACAATTGGAAAAGGAATAGAAAATATATTCGAAGATTACGATAAGATTACGATAACTAAAAATAATCAAAGAGATAAAAAGATAAGATTTTATCCTAAAAGATAACCTACAAAGATAATAAATTACAAAAATACTTTGCATATGCCAATATTAGGATATATCCATATCTTCTTAATTCTCCTTTATGCTCATCTTACATCAAATACATTTCTAATTTTCACTATTCTATGATACCTCCTATTTTCAATTTAATGCATGACAATACACTTTTTAAGCGAACACTTAAGAAGTGTTTTGTAGTAAGAAGTGTATCATTTTATTATTTTAGATCGTGAGTTTTTTATTCTTTAATAGAGAAATTAATCAAATAATATTTCAATATTCTTCTAATAATGGAGATAAAAAAGAAAAATTGTATAAAAGTAATACGTGCCAATTTCAGATGAGAGTTAATTTTGTTTTAACACATTTACTAGTATACTATCTATGAATGATATTGTTCTCATTGATGAGACTATGGGTTGGTTTAATTATAAGTTGGAGCGATGGAGATATACTCTAGAACATAAAGGTTTTTAATTAAGTAGATCAAAAACTAAGTATTCAGCATGTGGTTTAGTGGAGGGGAGGAGGGTGGGGGAGAAGTCATCATTGATGGGTTAGCAATGCCAAGGGTGAGAGGTTCAAATATTTGGGTTCAATCATTCAAGAAAACAGAGATATTAAAGAAGACGTTATCCACTGCATAAAAGTGGAATGACAAAAATTGAAGAATAGTTGAGGAGCGCTATGTGATAAGAGGATCCATGTAGGATTAAAACACATAATTTATGGAATGCTAGTTAGGCCAAGTTTGTTATATGGTTGCGAGTGTTGGCCAATTAAAAGAACCTAAGTCTAGAGGTTGATAGTAGTAGAGATGCAAATGATTAAGTGGATATGCTGTCACACCATATTGCAAAGGATTAGAAATAAGGTGATTAGAGACAAAGTTAAGATGACATCCATAGAACAAGATGAGAGAGAATCAGAGAGTAGACTTAGATAGTTTGGTCACGTTAAGAGGAGAAGCGAGGATGCACCTATGAAGACATGTGAGATGATTAACCTTCTAGAATGTGAACGAGACAGAGGATAGCCTAGGAAAAGATGAAATGAGGTGATTAAACATGAGTTGGCACTTCTACTACTAACAGAGGATATGACGTAGGACATAAGTTTTTGGAGGTCTATAGTTACAGATCATGGGTAGCTAGCTTCTTGGCATTTGTTTGGCTTCTAAGTGGTTGGTTTGGCTTCTAAATGGTTACATTGTGCTGGCTATCATTTAATTATGTGTTCCCTGGATTTTGTATGCTAGTAGTACCCTCTTCTTAATAGAGTTATTATGATCTCTCCTCAGGTTGTTCAAGGTATAATACTTATCTCTCCTATAGTGTTTTATGTTTTTATGATGGTTTTCAAGTACTTCCATTTTACATTAACTTTTGCCCAGCAAAATTTTCAATATAAAAATTTCCAAGAAAAATTCTTTTGATGTAGGTTTCTTAGAATTGACCTTTTTATGGGTAATGATGTCTGGAGAAGTAAAACTGTCTATAACTAGATCTCTCCATACCCCACGAAAGTGGGACTTCGATTAGGAGTTGTTGTCACTGCTGCTTTTCCTTGCACAATGCATGAGATACTTTTTGAGGTTTCGGCCTCAATAAATATCCTTATTATGTGTTAGTTGTATATACTACTTGTTTACTGGGACAATATAGTGTTTGAATCTTTGTAATATAATGCATAGTTTTTGATATAGTGGCCTATTAAATTTAATGAATTACCTTTTAATATATTCTAATAATAAGGATGAGTTTTTTTGGGAAAAACGGTAAATTCTGTAAAAGTAACATGTCAAAAAATTAGAAGGTTTTGTTTTGTTTTCTTATTCCCATGCATGAATGAAAAAATTGAGTTTCTAATTCTAACAGCTATATGTAAAAAGTATAGTTAAACATATTTGTAATTCATGTAATTTTTGGAAAAAAAGTTTGAGCCTCTATAAGAAAAAGTACAATAATTTTTTTTAAAAACTAAACGCAACTCCACCTTCCCAACACCATAATAATAATAATAATAATAATAATAATAATAATAATAATAATAATGATAACAATAATAATAAATTTTAGAAATCTTTTATTATTTCATAATAACTTACATTTATAGTAAATAGGATATGTAACTATTATCGTAATATATCTATATCTCTAACATTCCAAATCTATAATATTGAAAATATTTTATTCTTTATTATTTGAATTAAAAATAATAATTTATGTCGTTTGAATTTTGGTTTGGAGTTAGGTAAGGAAAAATCCAAATGCATATATATATATATATATATATATATATATATAGTATATATATATATCTACCTCTCTCTCTCTAATCTCTCTCTCTCTCTCTCATCCTCTCTCTCTATATATATATATATATATATAATATATAATATATATATATATATATATATATATATAAGATATATATATATATATATAGAGGGGAGAAAGAGAGAGAGATTATATGGATATAGATACCGATAGGTTGAATATGGAAGAAATTACTCTTTTTTGACAAAATGAATATGCTGTCCTATCCACATACACAAAAAAATTCAGTACGCTTTGTTATTGAACAAGATGAAGCTTATTTTCGGCGCAAATTATCATGAGCAACCAGTTAGATATTTGATTTATCCAAGCGGGCGTTTGGGTTGCTGTGTTGCTTGGGCTGCTGTACGTGACTTCTGATTACTTCTTACAAGCCTAGCTTCTTCTCCTCCTTTCCTCTAGCTTTTTTTTTTAAAAAAAAAAAATAGGCCTCACTTTGCGCAGCGTTTTCATCTACTCTGCTCTGTTTTTTTCCCTCTATTTGGTTTTGATTTGGTTTCTGTTGTGGTAGTGTTCTTGTATTGATCTCAATGAGCCTATTGATCTTGAAGATTTTTCAAACGGGAGTTCTTTGTTAGGTTTGGTTTATGCTTTGTGGATATGTGCTCTTCATTTCGCTTTTGGAATTTTATTCATTATGATAATGTAATGAATATTTGTGGTTTTGTTATTAGTTGATTTTCACTTTTTGTTACAAGGATTGTTTTTTGTTCAGCTTTAGTGTGTTAGGTCTAATTCTTTATTAATGCTCAATAAACAATGTTTAGCTCACTAAAAAAAGTTCAGTTCACTAACAACACGTTTACTCATTACTAAATAACAAGGGGGAAAATGTTATGTTCAGCTTAATAATGTTCAGTGCACAAAAAAGTCATGTTCAGCTTACTAAAAAATGTTTCGTGCTCACTAAAATATTGGTTTGCCTGGGGTGGGGTGGGGGGAAGAAGCAGCTTACTATAAACAATTCTATGGTCACTAAAGACAACTTTTAGCTCACTAATGAAAACATTGTCTCTACGAATAACTTGACTAAAATGATGTGTTGTTGACTAACAATTAAGCTATCTTTCTGTCGTTTTAAGTAGTTAAATGTACATTACATATCCACAAAACATAAATTTCTGCTCACTACTATCAACTTTGTGCTCATTAAAGACAATTTTGAGGTCACTAAAGATAGTTTTTTACCTCAGTAAGAAAACATTGTCTCTGGTACAAATAACTTCTTCTGTTGTTTTAGCTGAGTACAAATGATGTTGTGTTGACATATGTTGTGTTGAGTAAAAATTAAGCTCTCTTCTTTTTGTTGGTTTAAGTATTTAAATATACATTACGCTTCTAGAAAACATAGCTTTTTGCTGACTAATATCAACTTTGCGCTCACTTAAAAAAAATTTCAACTCACTCAAAAATATTTCATCTCACTAAGATTAACGTGTGCCCTCTAAAATATAACCATCCGTCACAAAAGAAACAGCTCACTAGAAACAACATTTCTACTAACTAATTATGCAGTTTCAGTCAATGCAAAAATTATATTTGTTTTTGCAAATGATTCTTTATTTTTTCTATGGCCATTAAATGAGGGTGTTGTTCATGTCATGAAATACGTTACAGGTTTATGTAATTCTGTTGGCGTTTTAAAAGGAAAAGGTGTGACTTTTGAGTGCAATTCTATTGTGCCTGAAAATGATAATGCTGTGACTGATGTGTCTAATTCTATCATGCCTAGTAAGGCAGAATGTGTGACTTTTTATCCTAAATGTGTTATTGAAGTTAAGGAGGTTGATGAATAAAAAAATGATTGACAACAGAGTTAGTTCTCTAGATGAAGCATTTGAGGTATACAATGAGTACACTTTTTGTAAGAGTGTTTCAAAATGAAGTCATAAGTTGAAAAGGAGAGAGGGTTCACAAGAGGTGTGTTCAAGGAAGCTTTGCTACAGCAAACAAGATTTTAAAAGTTGTCCCAGTAACAAAGGTAAGACATTTGCTAAAAAAAGTCGTAGGTAAATGCTATTTTTTTTTTTTTTTTTTTACATTGAGGCTAATGGTGAATGAGTTTGTAAGAAGTACAACATGATTCATAATCATGAATCGCTTTTGGATGACAAGGTTCATAAGCTGATGTCACATAAAGAAGTTGAGAATGCTTATGTTGATTATTTCCAAAAGATGAGAGGAAATAGTATGACAATTTCTCATGCTTATAAGCTTTTAAGAAATATGGTTGGGAGATCACCATTTCTTGGATTTAGTGAAAGGGATACCTATAACAGTGTTGCAAATGAAGCCAAAAGGACTTCAGATGAGGGGTGATGCTAATCATTTGATGTGTATTTTAGAAAATAGGTGTATCAATGAGTAAGGTTTTTTGTACAAGTTTAAATTGGGTGTAGATGATTATTTGGTATGCTTCTTCCAGAGAGATTCACAAATAACATCTAATTATTTGTTGTTTTGGGTGATCTCCTTGTATTTGAAACGAGATATAAAACTAACTGTTATGAGATGATATACACAACTTTTGTTCGTCTGAATCACCATGCGAAGAATGTTATGGTTGGATGTGGTTTTTGAATGAATGAGAAGGTTGAATGTTTTGTTTGGGTGCTCAAACAATTTTTGGTGGCTACAGATAATATGTAGGCTAAAACCATTATGACCATTCAAGCACACTCTATGGCAAATGCTATTGAAAAGGTCTTCCCTTTGGCAAAGCATATGTTGTGTACTTGGTACATCTTAGAAAATTCAAAAAAGAATATTAGTTGTCTTAGGGTTTGGCATGAATTTGTTGATAAGTTTAACCGTGTTTTAATGAGATATGATACAAAAGCAGATTTTAGTTTTTGTTAGGTTATGTGAGCTATGTTGTTTTTAAAATTTTCTCCTCTTTCGTTACTGATTTCATTCGCTGCTCACCAATGTCACATGTTCCTGCTCACTGCTTTTGTTGTATATTGTTCACTGTTTTAACAAATTTTTTACTTGTTTCAGTTTGGTTGAAGAGTGCAAATGCGCTGATAATGCTTGGTTAGTTAGACTATATCAGTTGAGCTTTTCTAGTTTTTTTGTGATTTTTAAAGTTTTTCAAAATTTTTTTTGGATTTTAACTTTTCTAATTTTTTTGAATTTTTGAATTTTTCACAAAATGACTAAACTAAGTAAAATGATATCAAAACAAAGAAAGAATCGATACCAACATAAAGTTACGGAATGACCACAACAAATCACTTAAACAAATTACAACTATAAACCAAATCACAACTAATAACGAAATAGACAAATCGAAGCAACGACTAAGAAAGGAGTCAAGAAAATAAAAATATGACCTAATCTTGTGTCGTCGTCCCTGGCAAAGGGGCCAAAAACTTGTTGGTAAATTTAGAGTTTAAATAAAAAGGGCCGCAAGCGTACAACTTTCGCTATAGTACTTGAGAGTCGTGTTCTCGGGGACGATGGTAGAGACTAAGGTCATGAAAAAGGGTAAATGAATTGATTAATCTAAACTAGATTGACTTAAACCAAAGTGAACTAATGCCTTAATTTAACCAAACGTTATACATTCAACTAATCGTTTCAATAAACATAAGTGACCTAAATGGCCTAAACTTAACCTTCGACAATTATCCAAAATTGATGTATTAATCACCCATCAAGCAATTAAGCATTCAGGAGGTGCTAATCTTCTAATCAACACCATTCAAAACATTCAAATTTCTAACTCATTTCTAAGCATTGAATATCCAAGCAGCTACACCTGAGTTAAAGCAACCCACACTCCATCATCTTCTAGACTAAAACAAGTCACGATTCATCAATCAAGGTAAGGCCAAAATAGGGCAAAAATGCATCAAGCCAAAATCCACCCTAACCAACAGTATCAACAACCAAACCAACAACAACAGTCCTTCTCCATCAACGCATAAACCAGCATCATTAAACTACCAAAACCCAAAATTACCAAAAATCAATTACTAACCCAGGCATTCACCAGCCAAACAACAGAATTGAATAGGGAAAAAAAAAACAGAACAGAGAGCTTAAACAAAACGAGAAGAACAAAATGAAGCGACATTCCACAAGAACAGATCCAAAACTAGAGCAACAGAATCAACATGAATTAATTCAACTAATTGAGCAGAATCGAAACAGAGCATAATCAAAGCATAAGCATAATCGAAATAAAGAGACAAGGCCATAATTCGAAACCTGAGAGAGAGCAACAGAAGAGTAGAAGTAGGCCACTTAGATTATTCAACGAAGGAAGAGCTGAATCGAGCTCCATGGTGAAGGACAGAGAACTGAAACAGGATAGGGGAGGGAGAAATCGAAATTACTTGAATTGGCCCAAAAATTCTTGCAATTACAACTGAAATTCTTGATTGATAACTCGAAATCAGCGATTCAAAGCTTAATTACATGAAATTAAAGGGTAGAAGCAACTCTAAAATCGAAACCCTAAATCAAAACAACCCTAAATTTCAAATAACTGAAACTAACATGAAATAAAACCTAAATCTAAACCTAAAGCTTAACTAAATCTAAAACCCTAAATTACCTAAAATTACCTCGATGGCGTCACTGCTAGCTCCATTTTATACCCGAGCCCTCTTCGATCTTCAACCCTTGATTTTGCGGCTTGCATGGATGGTCACGATGGGGGACAGCTGGTGATGTTGATGAGTGTTGTTGATGCTATTGGTAGAGTTTTGGTGTTCTGGTGTTGTCGATGAGAGAGAGAGATCGGGTAGAGAGAGAGAGATTGAACAGGGATGAAGCAGGGGAGGGTCTCGGGGTTCTCTGATTTTTTGGGGTTCTGTTTGGCCGAGACAAGGAAAGAGGAAGAAGGAACATAAGGGGGGAGAAGAGTTCACGTGAGGCACGCGTGGGGGGGAGGAAGCTTAGAAGCCATGTGCACCGCACATGCCTGGGTTGGGTAGCTTTTAGGATTTATTTCTTTTTTTATGTATTTTTTTTTGCCTTTTTACCATGCTTTTCCTCAAAATATTCAAAACCTGCAAAATCAAATAAAATCAAATAAAAATATAAAAATAACGATTATTACGAGCATAAACCAGGTGTAAAAGTACCTTAAAAATAGCACATTTTTGTATAAACAAATACCCCCACACCAAGATTTTGCTCGTCCACGGGTAAAATAGACTAAACTAACTAGCCAAAAATGAAAAATAGGAGAAGGAAATCCTAACTGACTATCATAGGAATCACGGTTGTATTTAGCGTATGCGACAAGCCCTTTAAACCCATCGGTCTCCCAAGTGGACGAGTGAGATCTTGTGAGGGTTTCTAAGTGAAATACCCACAAAATTATTTTAAAAATAAAAGAAAATCTTTTTGTTTTTTTCTCAAAACTAATATATACAAAATTTGAGAAAGATATGCACACATTCTAATCAGCTAAATCATTTATGTAACCAAGTTATTAGCCTACATGTAGACATAATGCACACATCAAGGATCTTTAACCTCATGAATGACTCTAAAGCACTAATGTTTCACTTCACTGTACATCAAAGCTGTGAACCCACTCTAGTGCTCGCGTGCAAGTGTATCTTCATCCTAGGGTTTAGATTTACCAGAATTAGACTTAATCCCACTTGACCAACACAATTATATTATTGAAATAATAACATTGGAAGCAAGCTTTGCCAGTAGCAATATTGCCTCAAAGGGTAACACCAAGTAGCACGTGCCTCAAAGGGTAACGCGCAGTAGCGCATGCCTCAAAAGGATACTTGTCATGCCAAATTTTATTTCATTTCTTTTTGTTTTCTTTAGTTATTCACATGATTCTCATTCATCATTTTTTTCCAGAGTAATCGTGTTACAAGCAAGTGGGAGACTCATTTATGGAAGCCTAAGTCCTAAAGATAATGATGAAGGGATAAATAAGGAATGGATTACACATCTATAATGAACATTTGGAGTTAGAATTAGGGATTAGAATGATACACTGAGGCTGGAGACCTATAATGTACATCCTGCTTACATACAAGCTAATAAATAAAGTAAAGGGGATTCAAACTAATCAGAAAAAGTGTACACGTCCCAAAAACAACAAAAATCTTCAAAAATTTTCAAAAATGGGCATCTCACCCCTATACCAAAACTTCACAATGTCCTCATTGTAGGAACTAATGCGCTAAAAAGCAAGCACATCAGCTATACAACTATAAAAGCAACACGACCACAAATATACGCAAGCTAGGACACCATCGAAATCAAAATCAAAAACAAACATAAAATCACCAAAATCAAAATTGGAAAAGAAAAGCAAAAACAAAACTAAGTCTAAAATAAACCAAACCACTAAATGGCCAAAATCGAAACTAAACCAAAACAAAATGAGACCCAAACATAAAAATCAAAAAGCAAAAATATCTAAATAAAGAAAAAAAATAAAATCCAAAACCTAAAAGAAAACAAAACCAATCAAGACCAAACCAACATAATGACCCAAAATAGAAACAAAACCAAACCAAAGACTTGCTAAACACCAAATTGAATCAAAAGAAAAGCTAAATACGAAACAAAATACAAAAGAAAGAAAAGCTAAATACAAAACAAAAACAAAAACATTAAAAGACCAAAAAGGGAAAAAAAAATTAAAAACAAACAAAAACTAAACCAAAGAAAAACCAAAACTCACCAAACTAAAGCAACAAAGCAAAGTGAAACATAAAAACAACCCTAGATATCCACAACTAACAAGTATTCACAAAGTTAGAACACAACCAAGGGTAATCATAGCCCGCACAGCTCTACATATCCCAAATTGCTCCTCAAGATTGATCACCCATATATTCACAGTCCTAAATCTTCACAATGAAATACGAAAAGAAAGAAAAGAAATGAAAAAGAGAAGAAGAAAGGGTGGAACGATCATACTAGGTTAGATACAGATTGTACCCAAACTATGAGGCTTATGGAGCATCAGCCACTCCATATTAAGCTGAAAACTGCTACTCAAATCAAAATTCGTTAAAACACGTAACAGCTTATCAAATAAGGAAGCCCATCTCTCAATAATATAGCAACAGTGAAAAGCAGTGAGTTGGAACTAGAAACAGTACATCTACTTAGCCAATAAAGCACAGGTAAAGGCCCGCTTCAACTTATCAAACAATCGGGCCCAATCAAAAAGGAAAAGAACATACTCAGAACAAGCCAGTATTGAGGTCATTGGCCTAGAAACTATACCAGCATGAACGAATAATCTAGGTAAAATAGGGGGTGCAAATTTCACAAGTCTGTTAAGTCCAAAAAGCACAAGAGTCTGGTCTAAAGCAAAATTCTTAGGGGCAATAATCTTAGACTCAACAAATTCAGCTCGCAATATTCAAAAAGGAAGTCAGTTGGGATGGAGTCAAAAGAGAAGGACTCATAATTAGCACAATAACCATCTTCAGAACTTCCATGGATATCAAACTCATAAAAAAAAGATTCATATTCCATAGGCAGAATATTATCATCTCATTCAAACAGAAGGTCAGTAATGATGGGTTCAAAAGAGAATGATTCATATTCAACAAGAAAACCCACATCAAGACCTTTAGTAACATCCAGCCCATATGAAAAAGATTCATGTTCTACATAAAGAATATCATCGTCAAAGTCCAACATAGTGAGTTTCGTCACCTCATCATGTAATCCTATGAAATAGCTTTCGAATCATCTAAATCATAAGGCTCAACTTCAGGTGTGATACTTATATCTAACTCACTAACATTATTAGATTGTTCACCCACCTCAAATTTACAAAAGTCGTTCATCATGGTGGGTAGGTCGACATAAACTAAGATATTTTCAGTGACATCTTTGGGTGAGCTAGTGCAAGGTGCAAGGTCTGTTGATAGAGATGTAGGGAGATCACTCTCTTGTTCTACATTAGGCAGACACATGTGTTAATTCAAATTAGGCCTAGCAGAATAAGAAGGTTCAAAATCATCATAGAGACTAATGTTCAGTTGAGGAGATCCTAAACTAGAGTCAGACTCACTATAAGTCTCCTTATTTTGATTAAAACATTGAGAATATTCAGCAATTCTCTTTTTCATTGTCTTTACCACTTGATCAGTTATTTCATTAAGCTTCCATTCAACACTTGCACATGTAGCATTCATATAAGCACGATAAGGACAAGTACGAACATCATGATCAGAAGATTCACAGTAATCACAAAAAATACGAGGCATGTAATAGGCACATGAGTTATTAGAATTCACAAAGTGATCTGAAGGGTAAGAATTAGCACGAAAATCATACTCTCTATGAGTTGGGTATCTAAAAGCCTAGTTAGCTTGTTCAAACGCATAGGTGTCTCAAGGTAATTTTTCAAAGAAATCCCATATCTCATTTTGAGTTTTAGATAACAATTCTATTAAACCTCCTGGACAAATTAATTCAATATAACTCCTTCACTCAACATTTAGACCTATAGCAATGACCTCACAAATTTTTCATTTTTTAAAATTATGATTCAGTTGAGCACGATAATCAGAAGCGTTGAAAGATAACGCCAAAAAGGTTCGTGCTCATATTGCGGGAAATGGAAAACTGGCATTTGAAGTTTTTATGAAGCTTTTAAAACTTTTCAATTTTTAGGGGCTTTTTAATCTTTCAAATGTGTATGGGTTTTTGGATTTTCAAAAATTTTTTGTGGTTTTCAAGTTTTTCTAATTTTTTTCAATTTTGAGCTTTTCGATTTTTTTTTGATTTTTGAAGTTTTTTCAATTTTTTTTTTTAGATTTTAACTTTTCTAATTTTTTTGGATTCTTGAATTTTTCACAAAATGACTAAACTAACTCAAACGATATCAAAATAAAGAAAGTAAGAATCAATACCAAGATAAAGTTACGGAATGACCGAAAAAAATCAGTTAAACAAATTACAATCAATAAACCAAATCACAACTAATAATGAAATAGACAAATCAAAGCAACGAATAAGAAAGGAGCTGAGAAAATAAAAATATGACCTAATCTCATGCCGTCGTCCCCGACAATGGCGCCAAAAATTTGTTGGTAAATTTAGAGTTTAAATAAAAAGGACTGCAAGCGTACAGATTTCGCTTTAGTACTTGAGGGTCGTATCCTCAGGGACGATGTTAGAGACTAAGGTCACGAAAAGGGTAAATGAATTGATTAATCTAAACTAGATTGGCTTAAACCAAAGTGAACTAATGCCTTAATTTAACCGAACGTTATACATTTAACTAATCATTTCAATAAACATGAGTAACCTAAATGGCTTAAACTTGACTTCGATAATTATCCAAAATTGAAGTATTAATCACCCATCAAGCAATTAAGCATTCAGGAGGTGTTAATCTTCTGATCGACACCATTCAAAACATTCAAATTTCCAACTCATCTCTAAGCAATGAATATCCCAGCAGCTACACCTAAGTTAAAGCAACCCGCACTCCATCCTCTTCTAGCCTAAAACAAGTCATTATTCATCAATCAAACTAAGGCCAAAACAGGGCAAAAATGCATCAAGCCAAAATCCATCCTAACCAATGGTATTAACAACCAAACCAACAGCAACAGTCCCTCTCCATCCAACGCATAAACCAGCATCATTAAACTAACAAAACCTAAAATTACCAGAAGTCAATTACTAACCCAGGTATTCACCAGCCAAACAACTAAATTGAATAGGGAAAAAAAAAGAACAGAAGGCTTAAACAAAACGAGAAGAACAAAATGAAGCAACATTCCACAAGAATAGATCCGACAGAATCAACATGAATTAATTCAACTAATTGAGCAGAATCAAAACAAAGCGTACTCAGAGCATAAGCAGAATCAAAACAGAGAGACAAGGCCATAATTTGAAACCTGAGAGAGAGCAATAGAAGAGCAGAAGCAGGCCACTCAGATTATTCAATGAAGGAGGAGCTGAGTTGAACTCCATGGTGAAGGGCAGAAAACCGAAATAGGACAGGGGAGGGAGAAATTAAAATTACTCAAATAACCCAAAATTTTTTGCAATTACAACTGAAATTCTTGATTGACAACTCAAAATCAGCGATTCGAAGCTTAATTACATGAAATTAAAGGCTAGAAACAACTTTAAAATCGAAACCCTAAACCGAAACAACCCTAAACTTCGAATGACTAAAACTAACACAAAATTAAACCTAAATCTAAACCTAAAGCTTAACTAAACCTAAAACCCTAAGTTACCTAAAATTACCTCCATGACGTCGCTGCTAGCTCCATTTTATAACAGAGCCCTCTTTGATCTTCAACTCTTGATTTCGCGGCTTGCGTGGATGGTTATGATGGGGGACAGCTGGCGATGTTGATGAGTGTTGACGGTGCTGTTGGTAGTGCTGTGGTGTTCTGGTGTTTTCGATAAGAGAGGGAGAGATTGAATGGGGATGAAGCAGGGGAGGGTCTCGAGGTTCTCTTTTTTTTTTTGGGGTTCTGTTTGGCCGAGACAAGGAAAGAGAAATAAAGAAGATAAAAGGGGGGGAGAAGAGTTCACGTGAGGCACGCGTGGGGAGGGGCGAAGCTTAGAAGCCATGTGCATCGCACATGCCTGGGCTGGGTAGCTTTTAGGATTTATTTCTTTTTTATGTATTTTTTTTTTTGTTGCCTTTTTACCATGCTTTTCCTCAAAATATTCAAAGCCTACAAAATTAAATAAAATCAAATAAAAACATAAAAATAATGAGTGTTATAAGCATAAATCAGGTATAAAAGTACCTTAAAAATAGCACATTTTTGGTACGAACATATATTGTTCACTATTTTGATAAATTTTTTACTTGTTTTAGTTTGGTTGAAGAGTGAAAATGCGCTGATAATGCTTGTTTGGTTAGACTATATCAGTTGAAAGAAAACTAGAATCTAGCTTTTCCAAAGGATGTTTTTTTGATAGCATCTTATCTTTACAAAGAAGTGAGTCTATGAATGCTTCTTTATCATAACAGGTCAATGGTACTTGCAGTTTGTTTGAATTCTTTAATATATTCTCTGATGTTGTACATGAGAGGAGGCTTAAGGAGATGAATGAGAATGTGAAGAATAAGGGTGGTTTCCCTGAGATGTACTTGCCACATGTTAGAATGTTGTCAAGATGTGCTTAGCATGTTGCGAAAATGTACACGGATAATCATTATAATGTTTTTAATAATGAATACATTAAAGGTGAAGGGTGTTTTCAAGATGTGCTTAGCTGAATTGAGACTCCTTATAGTATAATGCATGTTTAAATGTCTACAAAAATCGTTCTTTGAAGAAGTTTGCGTTTTAGTTAGGTTCAATGTTCCAGATCTAAACATTATTTGTAATTATAAGAAATACATTGAGGCCGGTATTCTTTGCTACCCGTATTTGTGTATTTTCAATGTAAATTGTGTACCTAAAGTCCTTGATCAATATATTTTGAAATGATTTACTGGGCTAGCCAGATCCCCTTGGGCTATAGAAGAAGCTTCAAGTAGTAATGCTGTTGGTGTTCATGGATTGATTTGTAGGATTCAAATGCATAGAAAATTTGAGTCACTTCTTCTTGCATGTAAAGCTAATCTCTAAGCCAGATGGCTTCATGAAGAAGAGTTTAGCAAGTTAAATATTGATGTTCGTGTAGTTGTTGGTTTAGTTTATGTTTATTAGGCAGAAAATGGTCAGCAGGTAAGTGTTGGTAATCAAATCCATTTTAATCCTAAGGGTTTTAGAAAGAAAGGTCAAAGGAATATAAGGAGGAAGAGTATATCGGGGAAGATGCCTAGTATTGCAAGATCAAGGAAGACAAGGTTTTGTTCAAAGAATCAAGGACATGCACTACAATCTTAATTTAAATTCTTTGCACATTCTCAATGACTATGTTATGTACCTCATAATAATATCATTTGCAAGTCATTGAAACTGTGTTTCTGCTCATAAAGACCATGATTCTACTCACTAAAAATTTGTGGGCTAATTGAATTTGTGTTTCTGCTCACAACCTCAGCCATACAATGTAGTCACTGAATTGGTTCTTTGGCTCACTAAAAATGTGGACGTGCTCACTAAAAATGTTTTTTGTGTGATATTTTTGGTTGTTCCTGTAGGTGGATCCAATCTAGCAATAGATTTTAATGAAATATATAGTGTTTAGCTTGATTGTTGATGAAAGGTTGAGGCAACCAAGTAGGCTTAGCATGCTTACTAAGAAATTGAATGTTCTTTGTGAAGTTCCTACCGTTCATGTGTAGTTTTCTGCTTGCCTGCTTTATTGCTTCTGCAAGAGATGTTTTGTTGCGTGAGTTCGATTTTTTATCGTGATAGAAATATAAATGAAAATATTGCTTTATTTTTTCAAGTAGGTTCACTATGAATCCAGTATAAATTTTGTGTTAGTGAGTTCTATATTAGTGTGACTATAGTGTTTACATTTTGTATAGTTTTATGAATTTCTTTTTATCTTTGTCTCCTCTTGTGCTCACTAAAAATATTAGTTTACTCACTAAAACATATGTGTGTTTGCAAGGTTGAAGAGTTTGCATTGGCTTTTGCCATCAATGAAGATTTTGCATTCAGTACATACAATAGTATTAATGTAATGCAACGGTAAGTTTTTTTATAGGGTTTACAAACTCTTCTTTGTATTGCATTAACAACTTACAAACCTTTTTTTCCCCTTACTTATTATGTTTTGGTAATAACATGACAATTCTCAATAAATTTTTATTTGTTAAATATAGTTTTTTTGTTTGACTACGAGATGGCATTTATTCATATGTTCTAGTTCAGTAGATTATGTGAAATACATTTTAAGTTTTCAGTATGTTGCTCATTACAGAAGCATCACAGCTCACTGGTATTATCTTCTAGCTTACTAAAATTCACAAAATTGTTTATACTTTTTTCCATGATTTAACAATATAAAAAAATAGTGCGTATTGATAGTGAGATTGAATACACTAGAATGTATAAATGGTTTGTTAATACTAGTTGAATGTTTATATCATATTACTATTTACATTAGTTTAAGCTCTAGCACACTATAGAAGCACTCCAGCTCACAAATTTTACATCCTAGCTCACTAAAATTTACAACATTTTTTCATCCCTAGTTCTAGTGATGTTGCTTACTCTGTGAAATTCTTTTGGTTTTGGTGATTGAATATTCAATACTGCAAAATAGTTGTTCACCATAATGAAGTTTCAGCTTACTAAAAGACATAATACTTTGCAAAGAGTAGTTTAAATTGTGTATCACAGTATTGTCTGTATTGATTCTAAAAGTAAGGCTAAGTAAATTACTGGTAGTGTGTAACAACTTAATTCATATCTCAAGTTTCAGTATTAATGCTTCTGGCATTGGATTTTGATTTGCATTTGTATTCATTTGTGCCTGTGTGTTGATAATGGAATCCCTTTACTAACCTCTTCACTCTGTTCCTTAGTATATTGTCTTCATTGTTGATGATCTCATAACAACATCGTGCTCGCATTTGGTAAAGTAGATTCTTGTCCTAAACAAAAACAATATATATAAAGTAATTGTGGAGATAATTTGTTGTTCTTTTATTATACATGTTACATTTAATTTAAGATATTTGTCAAGATTTACTTCATTCTTCTTTGAAACCACATTGCCAGTTCTTTCCCTCGTAATCTAGACATCACAATCTATGACATTATCAGTTATTCTCCAGGGCATTCTCATTTGCACTGCTTTCATGTGTTTAAAAATGTCGTAGTTTGAATGCCCAACAGTGTCTTCAAAAAATCCTCCAAAAGCCTTTGATTGTGTACATTCAACATTTATTAGAGTTTGCCAACATATTATAACACAATCACTTTCCTAACAAATAATTTCAACTCACTAAATATGTTTCTCGGCTCACTGGAAGGCATTTCACAACTCATTAAGAAACACAGTTGATATAAACACAACTATTTGCCCATCAAATAAGTACAACTCACTAAGTATGATCTTTAACTCATTAGAAGACATGTACATCTGACAAAGAAACACTGCTAATATAAACACAACCATTGGGCTACAAAATAAGTTTAGCTTACTAACTATATTTTTAAGCTCATGAACTATGTTTCTTAACTTACCTGGCAAATGCATCTCACATATGAGTAAAAGTGTGAATTTACTCATATATATATATATATATGTGTGTGTGTGTGTGTGTGTGTGTGTGTGTGTGTGTGTGTGTGTTGTGTGTGTGTATATATATATATATATATATATATATATATATATATATATATATATATATATATATATATATATATATATATATATATATATATATATATATATATATATATATATATATATATATATATATATATATATGTATATGTATACATATATACATAAATATATATATGTATGTGTGTATATATATGTGTGTGTGTGTGTGTGTGTGTGTGTGTGTATGTATAAATGAGTAAACATTTGAAATATGCTACTAATAGGTGTGTTTCAACATAGCTATTTTTATATAAGGTTGTTGTGTGCATGTTATCCATTATGTCAATCCTTTTTTCCTTTACATCAAAGCAAAAAATATGGAAGTGCTTATTGTAATATGTCGGGAGAACACCTTGAGTAAGTGAGAGGATTTACGTAATATTTACAAGTCGTATAATATAATTGAATAATTCATAATGACATGTATTATATTACTACTTACCAACTGCATTGTGTAACCCGTATCCATTTTTCATATCTCTGAAATTCTTTCTCAAGTAATGTTGCAAAATCATACGCTTGGGTCCAAAGATGACTGCATTTTTGCATTGACGTTAGTAGATAGTTACATATTTGAATACAAGAATTAAAAGAATCTATAATAACGGTTGCATCAACCAATGCAAAAAATCTTCTTGTAGAGTTTTCTTTTTCTCTTTGAGTTATCCAAGAAAGCAAACCATATGTTAACTACATGTGCATGAATGTATTCCCTTCGACGCATGGTTGACAAGTGATACCAGTTTGCAAGATGTGTTTTGATGCCAAACATTCCTTCGCATGATATAATATTAAAAAAATTGTAAGTTTACAATAAGTAGATCTTATGTTTGTGAGGGTCTCATTTTTAATTTTGTAAATTTAGAAGGTTTGTGCTTACTTGGTGGTAGATCAAAGACATAATCAGCAACAACCTTCTCTTGGCTTGAAAATTCTCTGGTAATCTTTGTCATTCTATCCACCAAAGTGAATAGTAAGGTTCTGTGAAGGGTCTTTTGTGTCTTTATGCATGATCTCTTGTCTTGTCGGCAATATTTTTTCCTATAAAACATCATATCACAATATATCATAAAATAGTTCACTAAATACATCTTAAGGGTAACTGGTTCTCTAGCTATAGCCTACTAAATAAATGTTATGCCTCACTAAACATACGTATTAGGATTCATTAAATATTTGAAACTTCTTAAAAACTTCATATGGTGTTTTCTGTTTGTCATCTTATTGTCCAAGAGATTTTTCTTTTGTCTGCTCAGTCCTTATTACTTTATGTCCTTCTAATTCTTTCTTCTTTTTTTTCCCAAGAGATCAACTTTTTTGCCCTTCATAACCTGCTTAACTGGCTGTATTTGTGTTTAAAGTGTTTTTGGTAGAGGTGGCAGTGTCTTAAGCATCTTTTATGGTGGTTGTGTCTTAAGTGTTGGTAGGGGTGGTGCTGTCTCAAGTATTGGTAGGGGTGGTGGTGTCATAACTTTTGGGGTTTGCCTGTTGTTTAGTAATTGAAAGTTAGGATGTCGTCATTGCTTTCTTTGAATCTAGGGCTTTTCTGTCTTGGACTTTTGGATTTGGGATTGTCGCCCATTTGTTTGTGCTTCAGAAAGCATTCTCTGACTCCATTATTCCACTATTACAATAGCTCTATTGTGCCATGGTAGGTAATTTTGAGATTCAAGATTCACACCGTAAAAAGAGCATATTTATTATTGCATCTCTTATTTCATTGAGTGCTTCATTATTGCAACACTTTTTAGACAAGTACTCCATAAAGACTCTGAATCTTTTGAATGCATTATCTAAGGCCTTTGTTAATTTAACCATTTCTTTCATATTTCTCTGTTTTTAAGCAATAGTCGAGCATTACATAATGTTAGATATACATTTAGTTTATTAATTGTTTTTCTTAAATTGATGCAATTTGTAGGACCTTTGACTTTGATGTTTCATTACATCAATATTTTATGAACATATGCTTTATTTTTTTAATTTTTTTGGCTGAATTTTTGTGGCTTGTGCTGCATGCTCTACTTTATTGATCTCTATTGGGGGCTTTACTTTGTCCTGTCTAAATTCTTTTGGCATTATGCTTTTGTCAAGTTCATCACTAGCTTTTTTTCTCCTCTTTGACTCGCTCTTTTTCTATAGTCCAGGCCTTAATTGTTGGGAATTGTGATAAGTGCTTTATATGCACATCTTTTTATAGCTATTTTGCCTCCTTTTTAGGAGAATTTTACGCTGAATGATGTTATTTACTCTCCTATTCTCGATTTATGCTT
Organism: Carnegiea gigantea; assembly: GCA_029747015.1. Classification (NCBI taxonomy): domain Eukaryota; kingdom Viridiplantae; phylum Streptophyta; class Magnoliopsida; order Caryophyllales; family Cactaceae; genus Carnegiea; species Carnegiea gigantea. Next base: position 212,616 of record JAKOGI010000848.1, on the reverse strand, counting down.
GGTTATAGTCGTTTTATGTATTTTGCAGGATTTTTAATCTTTTCACCCAGCATTTGCCCTTTAATGGCTGTGTTTTGACCTCCCCATGGTCATCCATATTATCTCACAACCGTAGAGCAAAGAAAGAGCAAAAATCGGGATCTAGGGCAGACCACGGTCAGACCATGGTGAACCCCACAGACCGTGGCATGCCTGTAACTGTTACCTCTTCGTTTTTTCTTGGCTGTGTGGCTGAGATCAATCAGAATTTTCTATAAATAGTGACGTTCAGCAACGAAGGAAGAGCACGTGAAAACATTCTAAGTAAACAGGCAAGTAGAATTAGCCTAGCCTAGTTTAGTTTAGTTTCTCTCAAAATTTGTTCTTTGTTTAGTTTTATTTTTGCTTTTATGTGAGTTTTGATTCTTAGAGTTTTCATCCTGAGGTGATTCCAAAGCCCTTGGTGAAGGCCATCTTAGTCTAAAAATTTTTATGGTTTCGCCGATTTTTATGGTTAGTTTTTCTTTTATCATATCTGAGTAGTTTTCTTAGTCTAGAAATTTAGCAGTTTGTGGAATTGTTAGTGGATCATATTTTGATTTAAAGAATTGTGCTTATTTTCATGATTGGTTTGATTTCATTCTATCAAGTGTTTGATAGGTTGTAGGCTGATTTTTGGCCAAAATTCACTTGCACGCTTGAAACAATCGAGTGAACATTCAAAAGGCGATATTTGGTTGTTGGACTGCTTGAATAGATATAACATAACTTCATCTCGAAAGAGAGATTTATATGTTAGGACGGCTAGTGAATAATCGAATATATTAAACTTGAATTAAGTCAAATTAGCTGAAAAGAACGACGTTTGCTTAGTTTAGGAAAACTTGATTGATTTTGAAAGAATAGATCAAGCTTCTTGACAAGATTACAATTCTTCGAAATTAACCAATTAGATAGTAGCATATGTTTATTCATTTTGATCCAATTCTCTTCCATAACTGTGAAAATTCCTAGACGTTTTTCTCTTATTGATTTAGACAAGTTTATTTGCAGTAGTTAATCAAATCCATTTGAAATAGTGTTTTGCTTAGTATATTATGACAAGACTAGGCTCGATAGATTACATTAGTCCCTGAGGAACGATATTTTTTATCTATAATATGAACACTTGTGCGCTTGCGACAGCGTTAGTCAAGTTTTGGGCACTATTGCCACGGACCAAATTGCTAACTATTGAGTATTATCTTACAAATGTAACTGAGCATTTTTAATATTTTGTTTTGTTTTGTTTTCTTATTATTTTTCTTTTTCCTATTTAATTGCGCTAGTAGAGTTGGGGAAAGTGCTTGCAGAAATTTTTCCTAGTTTATGCGAAGTCTGATTTTGTACGAGCCTGATCCAGAGATTGAGAGGACTTTTCGCTGAAGGAGGAAAAAGCAAAGGATCGAAGAACAGAGGCGCGAGGCAAGAAGGAAGCCAAACATAGCAGATGAAGAATGAAGGACCCTTCGTGATTTCGTTACTCTCGGAGTACAAGGGATCGCCTCAAGCATAGCTTGGCCTGCTGTGGATGCCAACAACTTTGAACTCAAGCTAGCACTTATTTTCAAGGTGCAGCAATCTCAATGCGGCAGAACCCCTTTAGAAGACTTGAATCTACATCCCACAGTCTTTTTAGAGGTGTGCGATGTGCTAAAGTTAAACGGAGTCTCTAGTTGTTGAATTAGAGAGTACACAACCACAAGAGGGGGGTGAATTGTGGTGTCCGATTTTCGCAAGTTGCTGACAAACAGTCTTAGACCCTGTTCGCACAGGTTGTTTCTGAGATAAGCAGAAGCGAAAATCCAACAAAATTGAATGCGGAAATAATGGACACAGGATTTTTATGTGGAAAACACCTCTAGCCCAACTGAGGTTAAAAACCACGACCTACCTCGTGTAGGATTTAAACACTTCACTAAACGGGCTAATCACGTTACAATAGTAACACACCTTGTTACAACTTGTAACACACATAACTTGTCTTCCCTAAGACAAGTTACCCCATGTCCAAAATCCCCTTGATTTGGACACACACTCTACTCACTCTTGTGAAAGAAGAATGTAAAGAAAAAAACACTCTATTACAATGCTTCTTTAACTAAGCTAATATAGGGTACAATGAAGTCCTAGTATGCCAACTTTGAAAGCTCAACTAATTCACTCACAAGGCTCGGTTTTCTTTTCAAACATTTTAGCTCGTGAACTCAGATTTTTTCTCTCTGAAAATAAAGAATATAGAATCCTTTACCCACAAGGGATGGAAAAACTATTTCTGAAATTTTTTGAAAACTAAAATCCTAGAGAAAATAGAATCCTTTAGCTATAAGGGGTAAGGTGACATGAAGCTGAAAAACACTTCCTAAACCGCGTGCATAAGGCGGTGTTCTTTAGCAGCTAGCCCATGTTTTTCTCAACTACCTTATCCACTTGCCAAAAATTGGATATTCTTTTTATTCAAAAAGATTTTGCAAATCCCTTAAGATTTTTTGATAACCGTTTTTTAGGGTAAAGAATAAAAACTCCATAAAAAAATTTCTTGCAAATCTTTGAAGAAGCTGCTCAAAATCCAAAAGATAAAAATCGTGCAAAGCAGTTTTTCGCAACTTATTCTGGAAACACCCTGATCGCCCTGTTTCCAGGGTTGTTCTGAAGGGTGATCCGAAATATTTTCCGAAAAGCAAAACCGTTTCCAGTGAGTGGTAAATTAAAACTTTCTAATTGGCATATTAACAAGAGTCTAAAAATATAAAACCAAATCAAATCAAGACATCTTGTTGTAACCACTAGTCATCTTGTAGAACGACTTTGCTGCAAACACTTCACAGAATATGCTTCAAACACCGCACGGAACCTGTTTGTCACAGCTGCACATATCTTATGTTTTAAACACTTCTCAGGATATGCTTCAAAACACCTCACAGAAGCTGTTTCTCACAGGTGTTCTTACATTGCTGACTTGAGTACCTGTTCTTGATAAACCATTAGTCAAGCAGTTTTAATACATTGAGAACAGCAGTAAGGTCCTGGTTTGGAAAGCCTGTTTGGAGCAACAACAACAACACTTGGATTTGTTATCATCAAAACTTTATACATTCTAACAATTCCCCCTTTTTGATGATGACAAACCAAGTGACCATATTGACTTTCAAGGGCAATTTAAGTGATTTGTACCAATTATTCAAATTCACATGAAGCAGTTAGTATCGAAAAGATTGTAAGAAAATTAACTCGTCCATGGCAGAACTAAAACAATATTGGTCAACCTATCTTCCCCCTTTTGGCATCATTAAAAAGTAGGGGCGAACAGTCAAGCAGAGGGTGTTTGCTATCACTACCACTTGGGTAATGGAGGAAAGTCAACAGGCGATACACTCAAGTGTTTTGGTACGGTAATGAGATTGGCCATCCTAGTCACACACAAGCAATTCACAACAAAAAGCAAGTAAGGCAAAGCCAATCAAAAAACAAGATATCCTGTCATTCATCAAAAGAGTGCAACAGAGTACAAACTGATTCACCAAGAGAAGTGAGAACAGGCTATGAGAACAATAGATGGGAACAAGCTCATGAGGGGTGTTCAAGGAGCAGAAGGAGAAAATTTTGCTGAAAGTGAAGAGAGAAGGGCGAGGAGATCTGCATGGCGTTTTGCATTTAGAGCTTTTTCCTCGTCCAGGGCAGCCTTTACAGCGTTAAGCTCAGTACTGAGGCGAGAGTTTTCTTCCAAAGCAGCCTCAAGCTTGGTTGAGGAACTGCCAGGAACAGGAGGACGGGGTGTTCTGGTCCCCTGTTCTGAGGCAGACCCTTCAATCAAAGCATACCCACACCCCATAAGGGTGTTACTCCCGATCTCATCAATGAACTGAGCGTCCGCCTTCTTCTGCAGTGTCACCCCAAAGTGCTCAAACACACTAGTCAGAAAGAAGCCGTATCCCAGATCATGTTCCCTAGAGGTGTTTGCAATTCTTGCAATATGTCGAATCATGATGGCAGGAAGGTTAATTTGCACTTCCGTGTCCATAAGATCCATCAAACACTGATCCATGGCATCAGTAAGATTGCGACCCTGGCCTCTGGGGATGACATTCTTGATGATAAACCAAAATAGCAATTGATGGAGCGATGTCATGTCCCCTTTCTTCACAGACTTGGGTGTTTGCAGGCTTGGTTGCTGGCTAAATTTCTGGGCGAGTTCCAGCAGCCTGGCTGTCCCTAGAATAGTCTTGTCTTCCCTCACATATATATCAAAGCCTGTGGAGGGAATCCCCAGAATGTCCCCTAATATCTTCGCATCAAAGCGAAGCTGCTTCCCATTAACAATACTTGTCACCACTCCTTCGGTGACAGTGCAGTTGGCATAGAACTCTGCCAACTCATGTACAGAACACCCCAGCTGGGTGTTTGTAAACAACTCATACCACCCCTGTGCATACAGCTTGTGCAGAAACACCCCCAGTCCCTGTTCCTCAAAATATTTGACCTTTATAATTTTGCCCCTGATAACCCGTCTTTGAATCAATTGGGTCAGTTTGGCTGAGATTGCAGACGGGGTAGATTTCTTGGCTCGTTTAGGTTGGGGCTCAGTAGGAGGGTCTTGGGTGGAGGCATGTTTGAGGGAGGCTTTTCTCTTGGGAGTTTTGAGGGGTGATGGTTTTGGTATAGGAAGAGGCTTATCCTCTGAGGACTCTGAGAACACGGGCGTGCCCTGTTTGAAGGCAGTGTTCTCAGTGTCGCTATCTGATGAAGGCTCAGAGGAGGAATCAATCTCCTCAACAACAGGGGCTGACTGTTTCGCAGGACGAGGAGTGGAGTGAAAAGCTATTCGGGCTGATTTTCTTGTGGGTCTGTTTGTGGGTTTGGCCGAAGAGGGGATTTGTGGTTTTGGTTTGACAAGGGGTTCACTTTTTGAGGGCTCTTCAGTCTGGCCGCTTTTAGGCCTTGATGGTGGTCGTGTTCTTGGCATTCTAGTACACCTAGCCACAATTTTGTACCGTTTGCGTTTCTCACCGGTTGGTGGTACCGGTGTGGCTTGTTCAGTTTCGGCAGGGGCCTCCTCCAGTTGACCACTACTTCCCCCTTCTTCTCTTGACAAATCCTCCCCTAGGTTCTACTTAAAAACTTCAGGCCCTGTTTCTGACCCTGTTTCCTGCTCAGGAAACAGCCCAAACGAATTGATGTCATCTAACCCATGGTCTAACAGAAAGAGTTCATCTAAAGCCCCAATTTCTCTTTCAGATGCCCCAACAAGTTCTTGGGGTTGACATGCGCCCGTTTCACCAACAAAATCAATTCCCACCCAAATTTGTACGGGATGTCTTCCAATTTCAAATTCACTGTTCTAAGGTCGATACTTTTCAAAAACCCAAAAGGTTTATAGGCAATGGGTCGAGGAGGTTCAGTATTTTTACCTTCCATGAGGGCTGTCAGAAATTGTGTAGGTGCAAACAGGGCTGTGGCTATTTGCAAGGCTGTGCCCTGTGTCTGGTTGCCCTGGGTCAAGGTCGAGGAGCTCTCGAAGCTAATGGGGAACGTCATTTTTCAGAGGAAGGAGAGAGATTAGGGTTTCTTGAAGAGAGTTTCAAAGCAAGAGAGTTTCAGTGGAGGTGAGAGATTGAACAAGAGCTTTAAAGGGAGAGAGAGACGTGCGAAATCTTTAAAAGATTTTGCCCGTTTTTGCAACGAACTTTAGCATTTATTGCGCACGCCTCGGGAAGAGATTAGCAGTTTTCAATTTGTTGCACACATTTGACAAACAAGAGGCGTACCTGTTCCTGATGCTTGTTCTTGAGGTTACTTGCTCGGTAACATTGGACAATAAGGGCAATCTCATTAGACCTCAACGAGTGTCAGCAAGTTGCAAACCTCACATATGCTAAACATAGCACACAAGTTGATTGCAAACAAAAATTTAACATGTTGTACCCGTCACTTTTAAATTTTGCAAACAGGGAGAGAGAACAGGTTGGTCAGGTTGTTCTAATTAAGCCTAGTTCGAGTCTATTCCTTTCAAATTGTTCTCTACTCAATGCCTTTGTGAATATATCAGCAATTTGATTTTCAGTGGCACAAAAATTCATTGAGATCACTCCCTTTTCAACATTGTCTCTCAAGAAATGATGACGAATGTCAATATGTTTTGTTCTTTTGTGTTGACATGGATTTTTGGCAATGTTAATTGCACTTGTATTGTCACAATAAATAGGAATGCATCCTATGTCAACACAAAAGTCCTTGAGTTGTTGTCTTATCCATAATAACTGAGCACAACAAGATGCAGCTGCCACATACTCAGCTTCTGCTGTGGACAAGGCAACAGAGAGTTGTTTCTTGGTTGCCCAAGATACCAAACAAGGTCCAAGAAAGTGAGCCATACCTGAGGTGCTTTTCCTATCAACCAAGAAACCTGCGTAATCAGCATTAGCATACCCAACAAGATTAAAGTTGCAACCTTTAGGATACCATAAGGCTAGATCAGGTGTATGTCTTAAGTACCTAAAAATCCTTTTAACAGCCTTTAGATGAGTTTCTTTAGGGTTTGACTGAAAACGTGCACATAGACCAACACTAAAAACAATGTCAGGTCTACTAGCAGTTAGATATAAGAGTGACCCTATCATGCCCCTATAGGATTTCTCCTCAACTGAGGGACTACCATCATCCATTACCAACCTAGTTGAAGGAGAGATGGGAGTATCAATGGGCTTGGCTGACTCCATCCCAAAACGCTTAAGTAATTCCTTAATATACTTTTGTTGATGGATCATGGTGCCGTTTGAAGTTTGCTTGATTTGCAAGCCTAAAAAGAAATTAAGCTCACCCATCATGCTCATTTCAAACTCACTCCTCATCATTTTTGAAAATTCATTGCACAATTCATGATGAGTTGCACCAAATATGATGTCATCGACATATACTTGGACAATCAACAAATGTTCCCCCTTAGATTTTAGAAACAAAGGTATTGTCTACCTTGCCTCTTGCAAAATTATTTTCCAATAAAAAGCTTGACAACCGCTCATACCAAGCTCTAGGAGCTTGTTTTAAACCATAAAGTGCCTTGTCAAGTTTGAAAACATGGTTAGGAAATTCATCACTTTCAAAACCGGGGGATTGTTTGACATACACTTCCTCTTTAAGGTACCCATTTAGAAACGCACTTTTAACATCCATTTGATATAACTTGATCTCCATGTGGGCTGCAAAAGCTATCAAGATTCGAATGGCTTCCATCCTTGCAACAGGTGCAAAAGTCTCTTCATAATCAATTCCCTCTTCTTGGTTGTAGCCTTGAACCACCAGCCGGGCCTTGTTCCTAGTGACTGTTCCGCACTCATCTAGCTTGTTACGGAACACCCACTTGGTTCCAATGATTGTTTTATCCTCTAGCCGTGGCACAAGATGTCATACCTTGTTTCTTTCGAACTGATGGAGTTCTTCTTGCATGGCTGTGACCTAATCTGAATGTGCAAGAGCTTCATTAATATTCTTAGGCTCAATTTTTGAGACAAAAGCATAGAAAGCACAAAAATTTTTAAGCCTAGATCTAGTTTGAACTCCTGCATTAATATCAGACAAAATTTGATCAAGAGGATGTGAACTTTGGTATTTCCATGATCGTGGTGAAAGTGGGTTCACATATATGCTCTCTATCCTAGCTGGAATACTTGGCGAAACAAGTTCAGGTCCTGTTCCCAAGCCTGTTTGGGAGCCTGTTCCTGAAATTATCTCAGAAGGGTTCGGCTGATGTTGTCCCGAACAGGGTTCCACCCTGTTTCCCCCTGTTTGGTTCACACCCTGCCTACCTTCCTGAAGAACAGCTTCAGGCCTTGATCTCTCAGGTTGATCCTTACCTGGTTCATCTTGAAGCAGCATGTCTTTTTTAACAAGACCTAGTTCGAGGTCTTCCTCCTGTGCATCATTCTCACTTAGAGAGTTAGTTTCATCAAAAAGCACATGCACACTTTCTTCAACACACAAGGTTCTCTTATTAAACACTTTGTATGCCTTACTATGTGAGGAGTAACCGAGGAATATTGCCTCGTCACTCCTTGGATCAAATTTCCCTAAGGCATCCTTTCCATTATTATGCACAAAACATTTACACCCAAAAACTCTCAAATGCAAAATATTTAGTTTTCTTCCTTTGAGGATCTCATAAGGAGTTTTGTTAAGAACAGGTCTAATCATGCATCTATTTATAATGTAACATGATGTGTTTAAAGCTTCAGCCCAAAAATTTCTAGGAAGACCACTAGCAACAAGCATTGTTCTAGTCATGTCCTCTAGAGTACGATTTTTGCGCTCTACCACCCGTTCTGTTGGGGTGTTCTTGGAGCTGAAAAATTGTGATCAACACCATGCTCATTACAATAGTCAATAAAGCTCGAATTTTCAAATTCTGTACCATGGTCAGACCTTATGCATACTAAAGAGTGTCCTACCCTCTTTTCAGTCTTTTTAATGAAAGCAAGAAATTTTTCAAAAGTTTCATCTTTAGAAGCCAAAAACAAAGTCCAAGTGAAACGAGAGTAGTCATCCACTATCACAAGCACATACCTCTTGCCACCTCGGCTCATGATCCTCATTGGACCACATAGATCCATATGTATTAATTCAAGGGGTCGAGTAGTACTTATACACTTTTTAGACTTAAATGAATTTTTGACTTGTTTGCCTTTGGCACATGCATCACATACCTTGTCATCATTGAATTTGATGGAAGGTAAGCCAACTACTAAATCTTTGGTTACAAGTTTGTTCAAAAGAGAGTGGCTTGCATGACCTAGTCTTTTGTGCCAAAGCATAACATCATCTTTTAAGGCACTCAAACAAGTCAAATTATTTTAGGGAAGAGTAGAAATACACACTTTATAAACATTTTTGTGTCGCTTCCCCCTCAACACAACATCTCCTGTGTTCATGTTTACAACCAAGCAACGTGTTGGAGAGAATACTACTAGGTTGTCTTTGTCACACAGTTGGGACACACTTAGTAAGTTGTGTTTTAAACCATCCACAAAATAAACATTGTCAATTGAAGGGGAAAGTGACTCACCTATCTTACCTATACCGACAATTGTCCCAGATTTGCCGTTTTCAAATGCCACACTCCCTCCTTCTGATGCTGTAAGTGAGAGAAAATTTGATTTTTCACCAGTCATATGCCTCGAGCACCCACTGTCAACATACCACAGCTGCCTGTTCTCTAGATTGTTTTTTGCACTGTTTGCTGGGTTGTTTGCTGGGTTGTTCTCTCTCACTTCAGCCTGCAAAACAAATCAAGGGTTAGTTTTGGGAACCCAGATCCACTTGGGTCCCATTCCTTTAGACGTGTAAATCTCATCTTTCCTAACCCACATTTGTTTTACATGCACTGAGTTCTTTTTAATGGCATACTTTCTTATAGGACAAGCATATCGATAATGCCCCGTTTTACCACAATGAAAACAAACAATATTTTCAGGTAATCCCACATATTTGTTATTCACTGGATAGGTCATCTTAGACGCAAAACCTAGTCCTCTTCTATTTTGACTATGATGAGTGTTTAACCATTCCAACGCCCTAGAGGACCTGTTCCAGAGCTTGTTTGTGGCAAGGTCCAATTCTAAGTGTTTTCTTTTTTCAAGCAAGTTTCTGTTTTCTTCCAGCAAAGACTCGACCTTACCTTTTAAGTCAAGAGATTCTTTTTCTAGCTCAGTCAGTTTAGTGGAACAAGTCTCTTCTTTCATGAGTAGAGTTTCTTTAAGCACATTGATGTTTTCATGCAAGGCAAGAGTCTCTTTGTCAACTTCAAGCTTTTCTAATTTAAGGGTTTCATTTTCAAGTTCTAAATCTCGAACATCCCCTTTTAATTCAGCATATATATCCATTATATTGTACACTAATTTCTCAAGAGTTGATTTATTTAGACCACATACCTTGTTCTTGAGTTGAGTCAGACTATCCGTTGACCCATCATCTGAATCAGTGTCACTCCTTGCCATGAGTGCTACATCAGCTTCCCCAGCTTCAGACCCTTCCTCATCCTCACTTGAATCTCCCCAGGCCGCGAGCATAGCTTTTGAGAACCTTTTCGTTGAGCTGCTTACACCCTGTTTCCTCCCCTGTTTTCTGGGGTGTTCGGGTTCTTGTTCTTCCTTGTGCAGTGGGCAGTTTCTCACAATGTGGTCCAGCTTACCACACTTGAAACACCCAGTGAACTGTTCCCGAGGGGTGTTCCTGGCTTTGCCGAAGTCCTTCCTTTTGATGTTTTCTTTGACTTTCTTGAAGAACTTTTTAAATTTTTGAGTCATCATGGCAATCTCCTCCTCCTCAGAATCAGAATCATCTTCTAAGGCCTTTAGTGCAATACCTCGTTCTCTCTTTGTCTCATCTTTCTGTTGAGAATATTTCCTAAGTTCATATGTTTGGAGGTTTCCATTCAGCTCATCTAGGGTGATCTTGTTCATGTCCTTAGCTTCTTGGATGGCCGTTACTTTTGCTTCCCAAGAATGAGGTAAAATTCTTAGGATCTTCCTTACCAATTCTTCAGTGGTGAAGGATTTTCCTAAGGAGTTCAACTCATTCGTTATGTGAGTGAAGCGAGTGTACATGTCCATCACACTTTCCCGATCACCCATCTTGAACAGCTCATACTTTCTCATAAGCAATTCAATCCGAGATTGCTTTACTTGATTGGTCCCTTCGTGAGCTACTTGCAAAGCATCCCAGATTTCTTTGGCCGACTTACATTCAGATATGCGAGTATATTCATCAGGACCTAGGCCAAAATATAGGAGTTTCTTGGCCTTGGCATTCTTCTCCATCATCTTGTAATCTTCAGCATTGAACTCCTTAGGCTCCTTGGGGATTGACTTTCCATCTTCAGTTGTTTTCTTAGGGATGAGTGGTCCATGCTTGATGAGCATCCACAACTCATAGTCCTCGGCTTGGATGTAGTTTTCCATCCTATTCTTCCACCAACTATAGTGTTGGCCATTAAAGTATGGTAGACGAGTTATGGATTGACCTTCAAGCATGCCTTGTGGAGTACTCATCTTCAAGGATCTCTCAAAGGTGTTAGCTTTTCAAAGGAGAACCTGCTCTGATACCACTTGTTGAATTAGAGAGTACACAACCACAAGAGGGGGGTGAATTGTGGTGTCCGATTTTCGCAAGTTGCTGACAAACAGTCTTAGACCCTGTTCGCACAGGTTGTTTCTGAGATAAGCAGAAGCGAAAATCCAACAAATTGAATGCGGAAATAATGGACACAGGATTTTTACGTGGAAAACACCTCTAGCCCAACTGAGGTTAAAAACCACGACCTACCTCGTGTAGGATTTAAACACTTCACTAAACGGGCTAATCACGTTACAATAGTAACACACCTTGTTACAACTTGTAACACACGTAACCTGTCTTCCCTAAGACAAGTTACCCCACGTCCAAAATCCCCTTGATTTGGACACACACTCTACTCACTCTTGTGAAAGAAGAATGTAAAGAAAAAACACCCTATTACAATGCTTCTTTAACTAAGCTAATATAGGGTACAATGAAGTCCTAGTATGCCAACTTTGAAAGCTCAATTAATTCACTCACAAGGCTCGGTTTTCTTTTCAAACGTTTTAGCTCATGAACTCAGATTTTTTCTCTTTGAAAACCGATGTCTCCAAGATTGTAAGAAGCCGCCTTTTATAGTGCTTGGAAAACAATTCATCAAATTTTTGGAAACTAAAAAATCTGAAGAATATAGAATCCTTTACCCACAAGGGATGGAAAAACTATTTCTGAAATTTTTGGAAACTAAAATCCTAGAGAAAATAGAATCCTTTAGCTATAAGGGGTAAGGTGACATGAGCTGAAAAACACTTCCTGAACCGCGTGCATAAGGCGGTGTTCTTTAGCAGCTAGCCCATGTTTTTCTCAACTACCTTATCCACTTGCCAAAAATTGGATATTCTTTTTATTCAAAAAGATTTTGCAAATCCCTTAAGATTTTTGATAACCGTTTTTTAGGGTAAAGAATAAGATACTCCATAGAAAAATCTTTCTTGCAAATCTTTGAAGAAGCTGCTCAAAATCCAAAAGATAAAAATCGTGCAAAGCAGTTTTTCGCAGCTTATTCTGGAAACACCTGATCGCCCTGTTTCCAGGGTTGTTCTGAAGGGTGATCCGAAATATTTTCCGAAAAGCAAAACCGTTTCCAGTGAGTGGTAAATTAAAACTTTCTAATGGCCATATTAACAAGAGTCTAAAAATATAAAACCAAATCAAATCAAGATATCTTGTTGTAACCACTAGTCATCTTGTAGAACGACTTTGCTGCAAACACTTCACAGAATATGCTTCAAACACCGCACGGAACCTGTTTGTCATAGCTGCACATATCTTATGTTTCAAACACTTCTCAGGATATGCTTCAAAACACCTCACAGAAGCTGTTTCTCACAGGTGTTCTTACATTGCTGACTTGAGTCCCTGTTCTTGATAAACCATTAGTCAAGCAGTTTTAATACATTGAGAACAGCAGTAAGGTCCTGTTTGGAAAGCCTGTTTGGAGCAAAAACAACAACACTTGGATTTGTTATCATCAAAACTTTATACATTCTAACACTAGTGCTACGATTCGCCTGTGCTTATTCCCTTTCTCATTAAGGGATAAAGCGAGGGCTTGGTTACACTCTGTGCCGTCTAGTTGCATAGCTACTTAGGATGAGTTGATAAGAGCTTCCCTCATCAAATTCTTCCCTCCAAGCAAGATAGCAAGCCTGAGAAATCAAATCATCAACTTTTTGCAAAAAGAGGATGAGATGCTCTATGAAGCCTGCGAGTGTTTTAAAGATTTATTGCGTTTGTGCTCCCATTATGGTCTTTAGCACTAGATGATTATCCATGCCTTTTATAATGGTGTGACCCAAGCCATGAGGTCTACTATTGATGCAGCAGCAGGAGGAACTTTAACGAGCAAGACCGAGGATGAAGCCTATAACCTTATTGAGGAGATGACACCAAATAACTTTTAATGGTACACTGAATGAGCCCAACCTAAGCGGGTTAGAGCTAAGCTTGAAGTTGATACTTTTACTTTACTTTCTGCTAAAGTAGATGCCATGACTAAAGACTAGACTAACTGAATGTTAATGCTGTAAACACTAGTGCCCCTTCCCCTTATGAGATTTGTGGTTCAATTGAGTATATATATTTGAACTGTCAAGTTTTAAGTCCTTTTTCCTAGGACCCTAATGATGTTAATCATGTTTGAAATTTCAACACGAGGGCGACTAATGATCCTTACTCTAATACCTATAATCTAGGTTGGAAGAATCACCCGAATCTATCTTATAGGTTGAATCCAAGCACTCTGAATATGCCCCTCATGAATGCTGGAGTACCCCTTGGTTTTCAAAGAACCCTATTCCCTTCTCAGATTCCCCAAAAGTCAAATTTAGAGTTAATGATAGGAAAACATACTTATGGCACAACAGAAACAAGATGAGTATATTAAGCAATTAGCCTCAAGGGTTGATGTGCTTACAGCTCATAATAGGATGCTAGAGGCCCCGATTGCCCAGAAAGCTACTTTTTTATCTGCGCCCCTAGATAGACTTCCTAGTAAGCCTGAACCCGACCCTCATGAGTATTGTAATAGTGTCACCATGAAAGAGGATGAAGAGGACTTAACTGACTCTGAGAAGTACCAAAGGAAGAGGGTAGAGAGATAACTATGGCTGGTAGTAAGGAGAGAAACTATGATGGCAAGACTGCCATGTTTATAGGGAATGACTCTATTCTAATCCCCACCATTTTTCCCCCAAGCTTCCTAACTTAGGTAGTTTTTCTATCCCATGCACTATAGGAAAGGTAGAAATTGAGAGAGGGCTATGAGATTTAGGTGCAAATATCAGCATAATGCCCTACTCTTTATTTCATAAGCTGCACCGAGGACCATTACTAGCTGCCCCCTTTTCCCTACAGTTAGTTGATGGTTCTGTAACACAGCCCATAAGTAGATTGGAAGATGTACCAGTCAATATAGGAGACATTTGGGTATTAGAAGACTTCATTGTAATCGATATGCCTGAAACTGATGATGCCCAAATTATCCTAGGTAGGCCCATTTTAGCGACAACTGGTTGCCATATTGATGTGAGAGGGTTGTATTTCTTTTAAGGTAGAGGGGAGGTTTACTACGTTTAGCCATAGGAAGGAGGATGCGGTTTCTCTTCATTCTTCTATATTAAATGCATTACCCCTTTCCCCTGAGTATGATATGGAGGATGTCTTGAATGATGAAGATCCTCCTGATTCTAAATGGATTTCATATGTTGACCCTGACCAAGGGTATGGTAGGGTGGAGTTTTCTACTCCTATGCCACCTAACAAGCCCGAGGTTGAGGCCCTTGTTTCTAATGATTCTTCGATGAGCGAGTATTGTAGGTTTGCACAGGTTGTTCACTCTATGCCCCCTTTGGAACGATTCGATGCCGATTTTGATGTAAGGGTTGAGCACGTAGATGATAGCCTATCCGATGGCCAAGAGAGCGATTTGTTTTGTATGCGGATGGTGCATTGTGCCACCAAGTTATGAAGACGAAGGACCTGTAGGCAGAATTGCTAAGATGGTACCTTCAACTGAAGAAGTTCGACTTTGTGTTTAACGATAAGGCTAATCCGGACCAAGCCTAGAACAAGGGTCAAGCTCTTGACCTTAAAAAAGCACTTCTTGGGAGGAAACCCAAGCTTTCTTTCTCTTTCCTTTTCATAGTTTTGATTTTTATTAATCTTAGTGGTTATAGAAAAAAAAAGAAGAAAAAATAAGTATAAAAATATATGAATAAAATGTTGGCACCACAATCGAGAAAACCAGCAATGCGACTATGGGGTGCCAACCTTGAAAAAGTAGGAAAAAATCGAGTAGTAGCAGACACCACGAACCATCCGTGGTGAGCCCCATGGATCGTGGTGGGTTGCTACCGGCCGCGGTCTAGGTTTTTGACCATGGTGCCATTTCCCTTTCCCCTCATTTCATCTTCTTCACTCGACACTTTCTCTCTCTTCCTCCCTTCTCTCTCTCTAAAACCTCCACAACCAACACCTTCAATCTCTCTCAAATCTTCTCGATTTTTCTTCATTTCCACACCAAATTCCTTCCTTTCACTTAATCTCCCCATTTCATCCATAAAATCTCATCTTTTTTCTTCTTCTTCTTCAAAATTCATTTCACCCTCATTCATCCACCACACCCATCCTTTTCTCTCTCTAATTCTTTATATTTCTACTTATTTTCTTTAATTTTCTAGGTTTTAGTACCCATTTTTGGTTTTGGTTTTGGTTTTGGTTAGGTTTTGTAGCCATGACACCAACTAAAAGGCAAATGAGCAGCAAGAAGGTTAGTTTATAAGCACCAGCCCGAACTCAAAGGACATCCAGAACATCAACCAATGCACATGCTGGAGGTAACATTCTTCACCCTCTTGGTTTGACTCATCTCGATCATGTTGCTAGGTACAATTGTTTGAATGAATGTGTGGTAGTAGCAACTAGATACTATGATGAGGATTTGTTAGCCCGATTGGAAATGTCGGATGATATTCATTGGTTGTTTGCTAGAGGTGGTATGAGCCACTTTTTAGAACTCAAAAAGCATGCATATAGGGACATGACCTTAGAATTTCTAAGTACACTCCATGTTGAGGTCACTCGAGGACCTCAATGTCAAGGTGGATATACATCGTTTTATTTGCAGGACCAATTGTATGAACTGAATTTAGATACCTTCAATATTATTTTCGATTTTTCACCTAGTATGGATTTACCAAATCACCAAGTTCCCCACGAATTCAACCCGAATGCATTTTGGGGTGAACTTTCGGGGAGTGTTAGGTACAGTACTAGTTCATCGAAATGCATGCATATTAGGAACCCCTACATTAGAGTAGCTCAGCGTATCCTTGCTTGTTTTCTATTTGCTCGGGATGATAGTTTGAATGTCCTATGAATTGCTGAGTTGTTCTTTCTATTCTGTATGCTTAATGGTGTCCAACTTGACCCAGGTTCATTCTTAGCTAGGTAATTGCATAATGTTGCTATTAGCACTAAAGGTAGGATAGTCATTGGTGGAGCTGTAACTACTATTGCTAAATTCTTGAGTATTGAGCCCAATCCTGAGGATAGAGTTTTTAGGTCCGAGAGGCTTGATCAAACTGCTTTTGAGATTATGAACTTTTGCAAAGCTGAGGCTGACCGTTTGTGTTGGATTTACCCTAGGGACTGACTTTTGCTGCTTCCCAATGTCGATTGTACTAATTTGCTTCACCAAGGTAACCTTTACTGGGTTCCTAGTGATGACAAGGTTGTTCAACCTATACCCCGCCAACCTGCCCCTCACTCTAGTAAAGCAGGACGTAATTCTTCCTTTCAACTGCCCCCACCTGAGTATTCTGATATCTAAGACACCTTTAGGTTCATCTAAGAGGAGCAAGTTTCCCTACAAGCGTTTGTAACTTCAAAGAGCGCCGATCTTCGGGACTTTGTCCAAGAGCACGGCGATGAGCTTTGTGGATTGCTTCCTTCCCAAACCTAATATTTCCAAGACAATAGGGCATATCTAGAGACCTGGCAACATTGACATATCTCCTATGAACAACCACCCCGTCCTCCTCTTCTCTGATTTTGATTTCTGCTACTCCCCTTTCCTTTTTATTATTATGTACCTACACTGAGGGCAATGTGTGATTCAAGTATGGGGGAGTTAGTTATTATATTTGACGTCTGATGCCTGTTTCTGTTTGCTATGTTTGTTTTTTTTTTTTTTTGCTTTGTATATATTTTTAGTGGTAGTTTTTGTAGTTTTTTGTTTTAGTTTTGTTTTAGTAGTATATTTAGTTTTATTCTAGGTTGCATTTTAGTTTCTTTCTTTTGTTAGTTTCATTTGCATTTTAGTTTGTATTGTTTATAGGAGCATTAAAAAAAGTAGAAAAAAAGCGACAAAAAAAATCTTCCGACGATGATCTCTATAGATTTGGTAGCTTTCTTTGGTTTAGTTTGATCCTTTGATTCACCCAGATTGTGCATAAAAGTTTGCGAATAAATTTTTGAACTGAATTCTATATTTTGACCACATGTTGAATGCGAATTGATTTTTTCGCTTGAGTCTTTATATGAAATTTTGGCATGTGTGTGCTAGTAAGCTAGTTTTGACTGTTGTAGATGTCCCGTGAGACTTTGAACCTTTAGAGACTGTTTATCATTATTAGTCTCATATTTTCTTTCATGTGTGACTCTTCCTTGACATCATTTCTCTAGAACTTGCCTTGATTCTCATTCAAGATCACATTTTGTATATGCATTTAGGCAATATGATTGAGGCATTTTTCTTTCTTTTATTTATTTGAAACCCATGGCCAAATAGCCACCCTGGTTATATATCGTATCCCTTGTTAGCCTTTTTGGGCCTATAACCATATTTCTTGATTTGAACCTCCTATTTTTAGCCTATGGCCAAATACTTGTCTTACCCTTAAGCCAAGGCTAGAGGAGCGTTAGATTCTTTTGTGTCTAGTTTGATCGGGAATTAGCAAGGTGGATTTCTATTCTCTTCAGTGAACTTTGGCTGTTTGGTGTAGGGATGCAAGCATTTGATAAATCCCTTATTTTATTGTGTAAAGCTCAGAGAAGAGTTCGATTTTAAAGTTCGTTATGGAATTCCCTTGGCTATTCCTCTTTGAAAAATCACTGCTAAAAAACTACCATTTTCCAGCGGATTCTCCGACGAAAAATGGCCCTTTTCCCATCGAAAAAGACATTTTCCAGTGGAAAGTCCGACGGACATGTTCCGTAGGAGTAGGGTCCGTAGACCCGCATTTCCGACGGAATACCCTAGTCCGTCGGACACTTCCCTACGGAAAGTTTATTCCGCCGGCCATATTCCCGACGGCCGGGCGACGGCTCACCTACGGAGTTTGACGGGTCCGACGGACCCTTCCGCCGGCAATCCTGGATCTCCGTGGCGTGAAATTACCGGATTTTCCAACAGGTTGGTGCATGTCCGTTGGAAAATTCCAACGGAATTGCCATTTTCTGTCGGAAATTGCCGACGGACATGCATAATTCCCTTGGAAATTTGGAAAAAATTTTAAAAAAATTTTTGCTGATGTAGTTCCCGAAATACAAATTTACAACCTGCATATACAAGCTCAGGACAACCATATGTTGACCGAACCCAAACCACCACACGTGGTACGAAAATCGGAACCAACATAACCACCACACATGGTACATAAATTGCAACAAATGTAATCACCACACGTGGTTACTTTCATTCAATAAGTATAAATAAACAACCACACCAAATAGACATTCTAATAATGTATTTAGAACTGATCGAGTAGGAAGTACAGTAATAAGAAACAAAAGCAATACAACAAATGTAAGAAAACATAACTGTTCAAATGAGTATCGAGAGGAAGAGGAGGATCGAGGGACGACATTCTAGTTGAAATAATCCCTGTAGTCCTGAGGGCGATCATCGTACCCAAGGTTACCGCTGCCATCCTCATCATCATCATCATCATCATGATCATCACAGGGTTGCGGTTGAGGAGGAGGAGGGACATAAGGAGCAGTGCAGTGGTGTTGTCGATGGCGCATAGAAGGGCGTAGGCGAGATCCAGACCCAGATGCTTGTTGAGCTCTCATAAACTCATGAAATACCTCTATTGCTATTTCAGTGGTAGGATGGAAGAGGGGGGAGAAATAACTCTGGATGGGAGGGTGATGCCAAAGGTTGCTAAATTTAAGTATCTGGACTCGATCATCCAGCAAAATGGGAACATTGACGAGGATATTAGCCGGCGGATAAGAGTGGGTTGGTAAAAGTGGAAGTCAGCGTCAGGGGTACTGTGTGACAAGAGAGTGCCCCTAGGATTGAAAGGCAAAGTCTATCGGATGGTAGTTAGACCGGCTGTTCTCTATGGATCGGAGTGTTGGCCTCTAAAGAAGACGCAGGCCCAAAGGTTGATGGTAGCTGAGATGAGAATGATCAGGTGGATGTGTGGTTTTACGAGATTGGACAGAATTAGGAATGGAGTAATCATGAGCTTAGTTAAAGTGGCCCTTGTAGAGGAGAAGATGAGGGAATCGAGGCTCAGATGGTTCGGCCACATAAAGAGAAGAAGTGTGGCCGCCCCAGTGCGGAGGTGCGAGATGATCGTCCCCCCCGGTGGAAAGAGAGGGAGGGGCAGACCAAAGAAGAGCCTAGAGGAAGTGGTTAGAGAGGACCTGAGAGTTGCCGGTCTGACGGAGGACATGGCTCAGGATAGGAGGCTGTGGCGGGATAGGATTAAGGTCTCTGATTATAGGGGACCGGCCGCGTAGGTGGTAGTAGCTTCGATGGGTTGGGGCAGGTAGGGTTTTGGTGTGCTTGTCTGCAGGTCGTGCTGTTCTGGGATGTGACGGCATCTAGCACCCCTGGTCGGTTGAGGTATGTCTCTGCTCCTTGTTTATTTTGCTCTCCGGCACATTTTCTCCTTCTTGGTTTTTGGTTTGCAATTGTTTTCTCTATAAACCTTTTTCAAAAAAAACTATTTTGTGGGTCTTAAGGAATCAACCTCTCTATGGGTAGGAATACCGGTAGAGGTAAAGTTGCCTACAGCTGGATCTCCCCAGACCCCGCGAAAGCAGGACCCACACTGGGAGTTGTTGTTGTTGTAATTCTGAAGTGAGTACAGTTATTTTCTCTTCTAACTGACGGTTTTTCTCCGTCATCGTACTGAGCTCGCTGTTCAGTTGGGTGACCGTTGCTCGCACATCAGGGTCATGATCACGGTCCCGGGATGTCGCTGTGGACTTCACCAGATGCTTCAATTTCACCCCTTCTGATCCTAGCCCTTACACACGGCCTTTTTTGTTATAGTTAGCTTGCACCCATAACTCGATCTCATATGGGACTTCAGTTGGTTCAAAGCCGGGATCTGTGGAAGATTGCGAGTTTTGAATTTGCTCCCACTTTAATTGGTGCTCCATCTACAAAATCAAATTCAAAAATATTACACATTCCAAACATAGCATTCAATCGTGAAGACATTGAGCTGATTTGTTAGGCAAGGAAGAAATCATTCAGGTGACTTACCCATCTTTTTTCAGATTTTTTGTCCACTCATTTGTTAGCTGCGTCTACATGAGTGTCCTTAAAAAGTTCGAGGTCCGTAACCTCCCTATTAAGCTTCTTCTCCTATACAATATCAGAATACGTTAACGTACAGGAGGATTCTTCTAATTGGATAAGGCATTGGGAAAAATAAGTAAAAGAAATAATGAACCACACACTTACCATACGTCTTCTGTGCTCAGTAAATGGGACCGAACTAGATCTATGCAAAGAAGGACTTAACCCATCCTGGTTGCTGTTTCGATTCTTCTTTGCCTGGGAACTCATCTTCTGAAATTTCTCGGAAGCCCAATATTCCTGCAGCGACTTCCAAGTACTGTCAGACAACCACAACGGTTGCTTGTTCCTCTGCCTCAACCACCAAATAAACTCTAACTCTATCAGTGCATCTAACTCCACATCTATGAAATTTGGGTTTCCTTATAATTTTTGTTGTTTGAATAGTCTGTACAATTCATTATTCACTAATTAGCATCATGTTTCAATTCATAAAATGCTATTCGTTCAATGCATGTAATGGATGAAAGGTGCAATTTTTTTTTGTAACTTACGCGATGTACGGTTCAACTTCATTACAATTCAACAGAATATGAAGCTGTGCAGCGTTCATTTCTTCATCAGTTAGGTACCTCTGTGTCTAACTTCCCATAGCAGTACCTTTGGTTTCGAAAACTGACAAAATTGGCTCACCTTATGGCTCCACATTGATTTCCTCATTTTGTCGACGTCTTGTGCGCATTGAAGGCACATTAGCGCCGAAGTAAAACGAAGAAAACTGTGATATCTCAAACACCAGATATGCTTCGGCCACTGATCCCTCAGGGGATGCTTTATTTTTAATTTTCTTCTTCAGCCACCCAAAGTACCTACATCAAAATTTTATGAGTGTTTGAAGCACACTTTAGTTTTACATTCACATGTGTGATGTAATTTTTCAAATGTATTTACCTTTCAAAAGGATACATCCATCGATATTGCACTGGACCCCGAAGGTATGCTTCTTCTGTCAAATGCACAGGTAAGTGCTCCATGACATTGAAGAGCCCAGGAGGGAAAACTCTCTCCAATTTGCAAAGGATGATGCTTGTATTTTGTTGCATTTCCTGTAACTTATCGACCCTTAACACTGTTGAGCAAATGTTCTTGAAGTACTCACTTAACTCAACAAGTGGTTCAAGTACATCGTCCGGTAGGGTACGAAATGCTATTGGCATAAGCGTCTGCAGCAACACATGACAGTCATGACTCTTCATGTTTTGGAACTTTGCAGCCTTCATATCTATGCAATTCCCAAAGTTGGAGCAATAAGCATCAGGTATTGTAAGCTGTTGGGCCCACTCACATACCCCCTTCTTTTTGTCCAAAGAAAGGACGGACGAAGCCTTTGGCTTCAGTGTCTTCCCGTTAACACCTCGTTCAACATTTAGCTTGGGACGATCACACATGTCTGCCATATCCAACCTCGCCTTCACATCATCTTTTGTTTTTCCCAGAACATCCATGATAGTGTTAATGATGTTGTCCCAGAAGTTTTTCTCTATATGCATAACATCCAAGTTATGATGTAGCATCTGGTCTTTCCAATAAGGTAAATCCCAGAAGATGCTTCTCTTGGTCCAGTTGTGAACATTTTCCTTGAAACCCGGGATTGCAAAATCTTCATCGGTGGTTACTTTTGGAAAACTACGCACCTCATTCCATAGTTCCTCGCTAGTTTTCCTGGATGGAGGGCCCTCTTTCACCACTTTTCCCTTATAAAACGCAGTACGGTTTTCCCGAAACGCATGATGTCGAGGCAGGAATTGACGGTGACAGTCAAACCATGATGCTTTGCCCCCATGTTTCAAATGTGTCACCCTCAACTGATCCATACAAACAGGGCAACTCAGAACACCATGAGTGCTCTATCCAGATAACATTCCGAGCGCCGGGAAGTCATTCACTGTCCACATTAAGGCAGCTCTCATCAAGAAACTCTGCCTCATGGAAATGTCATAAGTCTGGACACCATCCCATAGAGTTCGGAGCTCATCAATCAACAGTTGCAAGTACACATCTATTTTATTCTTTGGATTTGATGGCCCCAGTATAATGCAAGTCAAGAACATATATGGCATTGTCATGCACATATCTGGAGGAAGGTTGTAAGGTGTCAGAACCACAGGCCAAATTGAATAAGAACGGCCAGATTGTGAGAAAGGGCTAAACCCATCAACACACAAACCAAGCCTCACATTACGAGGCTCAGAAGTAAAATCTGGGTATTTGCGATCAAAACTTTTCCACGCTTCCCCATCTGAAGGGTGACACAGAGCACCATCCTCACGCCTATTGTTATAATGCCACCTCATGTGCTCAGCTGTGTTTCTTGAGGCATAAAGGCATTGCAACCTTGGTATCAAAGGAAAGTAGAACATTTTTGCATATGATTTTAACTTCTTTTTATTATCGGCTTACTTAATGCTTCCATCTTGGCAAATCACAAAACTTGCAATTTTCAAGGGCCGAATCTTTCTTAAAGTAAAGCATACATCCACCACGGCAATAATCAATCCTATGCACATCTAAACCCAAACTTCGGACCTTCTTTTTTAACTCTAAGTAACTTTGGGGAACGCGATTGTCTGGCGGGCAACTCTCATACAATAACTGCATCACCTCATTCATACAATTCTGCGGCATATTGTAATCAGATTTGATACTCATCAACCTCACAGCATTGGACAACTCAGTTTAGTTTGAATATCCATCCCACAAAGGCCTCTGAGCAGTTTGAAGCATATCATAAAATGCCTGAGCTTCTGCATTTGGTTGCTCACTAACTTCAAACTCATTAGTAACAATGACATCGTTCACCATTACTCCAACACGATCGACAAACGAGTTCGTGTTATTGAAATCCATAGGACTTGTTGGAGCCATGTTATCATACAAGTTTTATTGGTTACTACTGCCAACATTTGCATATTCAGTTAGTTCTATCTCCCCATGAGATGTCCAATACCAATACCCCTTAACAAAGCCGTTTTGATACAAGTGTAATTTAACATCATCAGGTTCCCTATACGCTCCGTTTCGACACTTGGCACAAGGACATCTATAATGCCCATTATTAATGAACTCTGTTTGACACCTTGCAAATTGATCAAATATTTTTACTCCTTAGAACTCCTGCCTATAAGATTTTCTCCCTGATACAAATCTTTCATACATCCACCTTCGATGAGGTGGTCCACACATATTATCCACTGTTCATCATTGACAAAGTAAGCAGTACATTGGTTACTTTAATGATTGACGTATTTATCACATTTTAATTCGTATATAACTGAATACATGATGGACTTATCATTAAACTATTTCATCATACGCTACGATTAACACGATACCAACAAATGCACATATTATGACAATTAAGTCAGGATATAAACTTGTTTGAATGTCTGAAGTGGGAGCCCAAAGTTGTGATATGCACACCGACAATAATGACACTCACAGCAACAATAACGGATTTTTTTCCCTTTCGCAGTACGTTTTCTCTTACGACCCATTTCCATCATATTAATAATCCACAAAAATCGTTCTCATTAACACACAAATTAAAATAACACCATTCCCTCAAATCGTACACAACAACATTTATGCACAACTTTTTCACATTTAACGGAATAATATAGCCTCATAGTTGCTTATTAATTGTTCTCTATCAATCCTCAACAATAAATTTCACAACTAATTGTGTTCAACGTTTGTACAAACACATTCTTCAATTCACTATAATTTACAACATCAACAAATTACTAATAATAGCACTTACCTAACAATTACATATTAATTTACACAAAATTTCAACATACACAAACCATTATCAACAAATTAACACATATCACATAATCAATGCACTTTAATTTAACAATCAATTTATATATATTTTTAAGATAATTTCCAAAAATCACTCAATATAAATCTACCAATCACTAATTCCCACAAAATTATCAAAATTATCTCTTCAATTTCACAAATCTACAAAATATTTAGGTTTAAATACTTACTTCAAAATATCAAAATTTATGGGCCACAAATGGCGGGGAACGTTGAGGTCGGCCGGCGGTGAAGAGGCGGGGGCGACGGCGGCGAAGAGGCGGTGGCAACGGCGGTGGGAGGGACCGAAGTTGGGCAGCTGACTTGGCGGTGGACGCTAAGGAGCCATGCCCAGGGGGTGAAGAGGCGGCGGCACGGGGATAGGCGGCACTCGATCGGCGGCGACCGGGGGGGAGGGGCGTGCGCTGGGGGGGATTTTGGGGCTCGAATTAAGGGGAGAGAGAGGATGAGGACTGGAGCCGAGGCGGGCCTCTTTTAAAGAGGTTCCGACGGACGTGCCAGCGGAACATATGTCGGACATAAATGTCCGACGGTTATTCCGGCGGCCCTGTCCGTTGGCCCTATTTTTAAAAAAATCAAAATTTTTTAAAGAAACCGGAAAAAGGCTGGGCATTTTTCAAAAAAGCGCTCTCGACGGCCTAGGTCGCCGAAAAATCCGTCGGACGCTCCTTTTGAATTGTCCGACAGCATTGACGTCGGAATCCTGCCGACATCTCCGACGGGTCGGCGGTCCGACCCGTCGGAATATTCCGCCGGAAAAAGCATGATTTTTAGTAGTGGATAAGAGAAAATAAGGAAAAACAGGAGAATTGAAAAAAAAAAAAAAAAGAAAGAAAAAAAATTCGCCGAAAGTGATTAGCCTTGGTGGGAATATAAGATATTTGTGATTTTCTACTCAATCTCTTTTCATTTTGGGATTTATGTTGATATGGTTCGAGAAGCATGTAGTATGATGCATTGGAATTGTTTAAGCTCTTAGTCTATGGCTTTTAGCTCTTCAATTTCAAAAAAACATTTGTTCCCCTCTTACCTTTACCCTAAGCCACATTACATCCCTATGAAAGTCCTCATGATTGTTTAGTATATTTGCATTTTAGCGGTGCCGAATTTGAGAATCTTGTCAGGCCTATGGTAGATTTGTGTCCAAAGAATGAAAATTGAGAGAACCTTCACATCTATACATTGCTAAATGCATGAGTGCTAAGTGCCACATAACTATAGTGAGGTTTTACTGGCCTTACTAGTCTTACTCGTTTCATATGCTAGAATGATTGTATTTGACAATTTGGAGGACGATTGGTTCAAGTTTTGCATTATGGTCTATAAAACGTTTTTTGAAATTTCATTCCCTATTCTATTTGTTAATGATATTTTTACGTCTTTTGGGCTATCTTTGGATCATCCTTGCCATTTGAATGTTGTCTATGTCTATCCTGAGGAGGCTGTGTATATCTTTAATCCTTGCATTACTTGAGAACAAGCAACAGTTTAAACACAGGGGAGTTTGATAAGTGCTTTTTCTGTACATCTTTTTACGGCTATTTTGCCTCCTTTTTCAGGAGAATTTTGTACTTAATGATGTTATTTACTCTTCTATTCTTGATTTATGCTTAGGTGTAGTTGTTTTACATGTTTTACAGAGTTTTTAGTCTTTTTACCTAGCATTTCGCCATTAATGGCTGGGTTTTGACCTCCTCCATAGTCATCCATGTTATGCCACGACCATAGAGCAAAGAAAGAGCAAAAATGCGAATCCAGTGCAGACCATGGTCAGACTATGGTGAGCCCCATGGATCATGGTATGCCTGTAACTGTTGCCTCTTTATTTTCCCTCGGCTGTGTGGCTGAGATCAACCGGAATTTTCTATAAATAGTGATGTTCTGCAGCGAAGGAAGAGCACTCCAAAGCATTCCAAGCAAGTAAGTAAGTAGAATTAGCCTAGCTTAGTTTAGTTTAGTTTCTCTCAAATTTTGATCTTTGCTTAGTTTTGTTTTTGCTTTTGTGTGAGTTTTGAGTATGAGAGTTTTGATCATGAGGTGGTTCTGAAGCTCTTGGTGAAGGCCATCTCAGTCAAGTCCCTTCCGCTTAAGATGTCGCCGATTTTTTTGGTTAGTTTATCTTTTATCATGTCTAAGTAGTTTTCTTAGTCTAGAATTTAGTAGTTTGTGGAATTCTTATTGGATTATGTTTTGATTTAAAGAATTGTGCTTATTTTCATGATTGGTTTGATTTCGTTCTATCAAGTGTTTGACATGTTGTGGGCTGATTTTTGGCCAAAATTTAATTGCACTTTCGAAACAATTGAGTAAACATTCGAAAGACGATATTTGGTTGTTGGACTGCTCAACTAGACATAGTATAACTTTATCTCGAAAGAGAGATTTATATGTTAGGAGGGCTACTAAGTAATCGAATCTATTAAACTTGGATTAAGTCAAATTAGTTGGAAAGAACAATGTTTGCTTAGTTTAGGCAAATTTGTTTGATTTTGAAAGAATAGATCAAGTTCCTTGACAAGATTACAATTCCTCAAAATTATCCAATTAGAGAATAGCACATGTTTGTTCATTTTGATCCAATTCTCTTCCATAGCTGTGAAAATTCCTAGGCGTTTTTCTCTTATTGATTTAAACAAGTTTATTTGCAATAGTTAATCGAATCCATTTGAAATAGACTTTTGCTTAGCATATTCTAACAAAACTAGGCTCGATAGATTACTTTAGTCCTTGAGGAACGATATCTTTTATCTATACTACGAACACCCATGCGCTTGCGGTGTTGTTGGTCTAATTGTGTCTGAACAGTGCTCATTGTTAGGGGAGTTATGTTAAGACATAGAGCCTAGAATAGAGATTTTTATTTGAATTACTTTAGTATATGTTGTGTCAATAAAACATGCACAGTTGTTGATAATATCATATGTGTTAAGCCAAGAAAAATATTAAGATTTAATTATTAAAAAAATCTTTTTGCCTCCTTAAAAATAACTTTTTGCTTGCTAAAGTTGACTTCCTGCTCACTAAAAATTTAATGTAGCCCAGTAAAACAGTCCTCTTTGTTTGTTGGCACAACTACCTAAAAGTGATGTTTGCTCACTAAAAATGTCATTCAAGCTCAGTGAAACAGACCAATGTCCACTACAAATAAGTCATCTTTAGCTCACCAAAAATGAAGTTTTGGTCAATCAAAATGATAATATGCTCACCAGCAATGATGTTGTTTTGCTCACTATCTTATACCAAGGCACATATATGTTAAGTATCAAAAACATTAACATTTAATTATAATAAAAAAGTTGTTGCCTCTTTAATAATAACTTTTGGCTAACTAAAATTAACTTTCTACTCCCTAAAAATGCAATTCAGCTTGCTTAAAATAGGCCAATGCCCACTATCGATAAGTCATCTTTGTTTGTTGGCACAGCTACCTAAAAGTAATGTGTGTTCATTAAACATGTCATTCCAGCTCAGTAAAATAATGTTCTGCTCACTAAAAATGCTAATGTTCTTCTCACCCAAAATTCTTTTCAGCTCGCACACTATAAATAACTTTCTTTCGTTTGTTGTTGTGCCTCCCCGAAAATGATGTTCTGCTCACTAAAAGTGTTTTTAGGCTCACTATAATAGGTAGTCATCATGTGTAGTAGACTAAAGTTATAAAAAAAGGGAGCTTACCATTAAGAATAGAATATGGTCGTCAAAGTTTGAAGTTCTCTTTTTCAATAATTCACATAATTTGTTAATGGTGTATTGACACCAATCAATTGTTGACATCTCTTTGACATTTACAACATTCGTCATAAAATGCAGTGCATCATGGATATCTTTGAGCCATTAAGAAAATAGGATACCATGTATAAAACAAAATTTCTTTTGAAGCTGTCCCCTATGTCAGTTTACTTCAATATGTAATCTGGCTTTTTGTTGAGCTATGGTGCCCCATCTTAAAGATTCCATTATTTTTTCCATGCTGAAATCAATGCGTTGGAGTTAGGGTCTTTTGGCTTCATGCCGTAAAATTCTTCACCCTTCCTTCCACCAATTAGGAGTGTCAGCAAAAGATGTACATCCATTGGTGTTATCTTTATCTTTTTATCATGTGATATGTATAGTGTTACTGAGTAGGGGTCAAACTTATCCACGAGCCATTTGCATAGGTT
Organism: Carnegiea gigantea; assembly: GCA_029747015.1. NCBI lineage: Eukaryota > Viridiplantae > Streptophyta > Magnoliopsida > Caryophyllales > Cactaceae > Carnegiea > Carnegiea gigantea. The sequence goes on along the minus strand of JAKOGI010000848.1, from coordinate 184,401 downwards.
CCCTAGTAATTTGGTTACTTACAACTCTAAGAATCCTCCGAAACCCATATCTTATATTGCTTGTTTCTGTGCCTCATTGAATTTCTGTATCATTGCAACAAAACCTTCTGATGGCATTCTGATTCAGAAAATCTTCTTATACTTTATCTCTATCTCTATAATTTTTTGCATAATCTTGGGATTTGGAATAGTAATGCTCTTATTTGCTTCTTATTTTTGAGATTTTTTTTTAATGATAAGGTTACACAGCTTAAAGCTGTCTATGCTTTATAACACTTGGACTTTCATTGACACTCCTCTCTTCTTTTTCAGCTTTAGCTCTAGCACATTTGTTTGATCTAATTGCCTTATGCTAGATTTTGATGTTACTTTTATTTTCTTAAATCTTTTCATGGAAACTTCATCTTCTGAGTCTATTCCATCCTCATGCACATGTAAAGGACTTTTATGATTTGAGCCCTCTATAGTGTCATTTGTTTGTTCTGAACTTTGTGCATTAATGCCTGTTATAGTTTTCTCTGAGCTCTCTTTAGAAATGTTCTCTAGTAATGGTGCGCTAGTGCTTTTTATAGGTGGCTTACTAATTGAGTGCACTCTTATAGATCTTTTGTGGTGCAGTCTTCGTTTCCATTGTTGTGCCTTTGTTTTCCGCATCTTTGATTGTACAATCTTTAGCTGTGGTTATGCATTCTTCTTTGCATCCTTTTTTGGTTCTTTCTCTAGCTTTTGTTTTTTTTTTTTATCGCAACTTTTTCCTAAGCTTGTTTTACTAGTTGTCCAAATTCTAGCCACCCCTTTCTAGTTCACTACTTTTCAATTCTTTTATACCAGGAACACCTTATTTTGAAAGTTAGACTATGCGATTTTTTAGGCTCACTTGCTATTGCTTCCATCTTTTTATCTTCTGAAGTTATTGGACTATTACAAATGTTTTTATTCTTCCATGCTTATTGTTTCATCCTTTAGTTCTTTATAGGATTACTTGATGTGCTATTTTTGTCTTCTAAGCTTTTTTCTTTTGTTGACTTTTGTTTTGAAGACTCACTACTCTTATTTTTGTCATTTTTAGGGCTTTCTTTTGGTGTCTACCCTTTTTCTTACTCCTTTGCATTTGGAGATAAGCTTGGTATTGCTTGTGTAGTAGGATTCTTCTTAGGTTGTGGAATCTCTTCCTCATTTGTACCACTATAATGTGGAGATGCTTTGCTTGCTTTTCCATTTGTAACTGTACATGACACATTATTTCAATAAACAAAATGGATTTATAGCACTGCTCACTGCATATGTTACATAGCTCACCCAAACACACTGTGTAGGTCACTAAATGTGTAATAGGTAACCTAATGTGGTGCTCACTTAATATAGGTGATAGCTTACCACACTTTACTCACTGAAGTTAATTTTCTACTCACTAAAAATGCAATTCAACCCACTAAATATCCCTATCTCCACTCTAAATAAGTCCTATTTGTTTGTTGGCACAAATACCTAAAAGTGATGTGTGCTCACTAAAAATTGTATAAAGTATTGCTCATGAAATTTACATAGTAATTCACATAATGTAGAATGGAACTCACAAAACACACTCTATAGCTAACTAAATTTATGATATGGCTCACTAAAACATATACATTGTTAGCTCAACAAAACATAAGTGCACAAAATATACACTACTACTTATTAAAATATGATATGAATTCATTAGATATATCATATAGCTCACTAAAACACATCGCACAGCTTACGAAATGCGCAATAGTAAATTATAGCAATAAATAAGATTAAGATAATCTAATGGGGACCATGCTAGATATACCTTGTACTACTGTTGTAGTAAGGTTCTTTTCATGTTGTGCAGTTTCTTCTTCATTTGCACCCCTACGATCTGAAGCTCCTTTGTCTCCTTTCTCATCAATAACTGCATTACCAGAATTATCATTCTCCATTCCTTCATTTGTAGTAGGTTTCTTACTTGCATCCTCAACCATTTCGTCTATGTTAAGAGCAATGGATTCATTTACGGAGATGTTTTCATTGGTCTTCAATTAAAAAAATAAAAAATGATGTATAGTGAAAGTATTACATTGTGTACATTGGATATATTTGAAATGTAATTAGTTCAAGTAAATTGTATTAGTACAATTATCTCTGACAACTTCCATAACAATATCCTGAGGTGCCATGGTGGAATCATCTATCTTTGATCTATTGATAATGTTAAATGTAATGTTAATGTTATATCTGGGTATACTCTCTTGAGATTGTACACTGAAAACAAGTCATAGCTCACTAGGATACATTCTCACTAGGATACATTCTCACTAAAAGATAAATTTATATGATTGAACACTATATATATTTTATAGCTCACCATAACACATGGTATAACTCACTAAATTTGTAATAGGTACACTATATCAATAAACAAGACTATGTTAAAACAATGTTCACTAAATTTGCATCATACGTTACTAAATAACTGTGCCAATAAACATCTTACACCTTACATGTAGTGAGCACTTAGTACATTATATCAATCAATAAGATGTGTTTATAATATTGCGCACTAGATATACCATAAAGGTTACGAAAGCACATGGCATAGCTCACTAAATTTGCATTATATACATTATATTTGCTCACTAAACATTGCTCAGGAAATTTACAAGCCAGGAATTTCAATAAAATACAACTCATAAACACATGTATATTGGCTCATTCAATTTTTGATATAGCTCACTAAAGCTTTTACTTTGGAAATTCAGGAAAACATAAAGCACTCTTCATCAAGTTTAATCTAATGCTTGTAAAACATAGATTATAGCTCACTAAAATATGATATAACTCACTAAAACACATCAGTGACTTGTTTAATGGATTCATTATTATGACAAGAACAATTGTTCACTAAATATTCACAAATAGCTGATTAAAACACATCAACTCACGAAACATGTTTATTGTTTCACTAAATTTGGGATATAGCTCACCAAAACTTGTACTTTGGAAATTCAAGAAAGCATAAAACACTACTAATCAAGTTTAATCTAATGCTCATAGAATATAGATCATTGCTCACTAAAATATGACATGAACTCACTAGAACACATTATTGATCTTGTTTAATGGATTTATTATTATGACAAGACAATTGCTCACTAAATATTTACAAATAGCTCACTAAACACACATATTGGCTCACTAAATTTGTGATATAGCTCACCAAAATTTTTACTTTGGAAATTTAGCAAAACATAAAGCACTACTAATCAAGTTTCATGTAATGCTGACAAAAAATAGATTATTGCTCACTAAAATGTAGCATGAACTCAATAAAACACATAAGTGATCTCAATTAATGGATTTGTGATTATGACATGTACAATTGCTCACTAAACATTCATGAAGAGCTCAATAAGCATGTATATTAGCTCACTAAAATGCATATAATGTCCATAATGAATTTATGTGATTTTCTGTTTTTATGTAGGGTTTTTTTTTAAGAATTATAGATAAAGTGTTTTGTATGGGATTATACACATCAGACAAAGTGTTTTATAATCATTATGTGAGTAGAAAAGTAATTCTTCTCTGCATGAAGTACATTTTAGTTTTTAGGTTTTATGAGTACCTTTGGAGGAGATTTCTTTTAATGACTCACAGTTCTCTTCTTCGATGCTTCATTTTGGTTAGTTTCCATCTGTAAACATGATAAGACTGCAATTGTAAGATTGTAATTTTCTTAAACCCTAGAATTACATTTCATTCATGCACTTGGAGCTTTTTTGTTCAAACATGTAAAATGAATTGCATTTTGTTGATAAATCTTACATCAAAAAGTTTCTTATAAGCTTTAAGCATGATTTGGAGAAGATCTTTACCGAGAATTTCTGAATAATCGTTGCAGAATTTTGATAAACTGAGTAAGAATGTGAGCGGTTTTAGAGAGAGAGAGACGAAGAGTTAGAGTTCTTCAGTTTTGAATTGACAATTTTGTAGTGCCTTGTTGCTTTTGCTTTTGCGTTTACTTTATTACCTGGGTGACTTGTTGTACATGGCGCATTGTGGGGTTGAGTGTGGGGCCAGTTCGACATTTTGATCTGTACAACCTGTTGGACCGTATAATAATTGATATTTTTAGGGCGGTACACATTATAAGAATTGCTTTACCTTCCTAGCCATAGTGGAGAACAAAATCAAGAACTCTCTGTAGCAGATCATGCACTACACTTTATTGGATCACCACTTAATGGCTCTGTATATATATAGTGAAGAGGGAAAGTGATAGACAGTGAGAAATATAAGGATCACAAAACAGAGACTAGAATATAAGATAATTTTTTTATGAATGAAATACTTTTGAAACAAAAAAAAAAAATCTTACGCATAAGAACAAAAGACAATATCAACTACTAAAATACTTATATTGCCACCTAAACAACCCCATTTACAATTAAGCCTTAAGCTTTAAGCTTTAAGCTTTACTTTCTGAATCATCGAAGTATAGTTTCATGACTTTTCTGAATCCACAACTATGAAATTGAATTTTCTGAACCATTGAACTATTGTGCAATTAATTTATGGGTGACAAGTCACTGTTGAACTTTTTATATAATTATCAAAACTTTTCATATTTGCAAAATTACCCAAATCCTTAAAAATTTACTTTTAAAAAATTTAATTTTGTGCATGTGATAATCTTCACATAAGTACTACTCGAAGTCCTCTTTAATCTGGTATCAGAGCTATGTGACCAAAAATAATTAAGATAATAAGCTAATTAACTGCGTTTAATGCTTGAATCATTATCTTCTTGTCCTGCTCCTAACTATTCTCATATTGTGCATTCACTAGAAGGAACCACTTTACTAGTACCTCAAATAAACTATATCACTAATATAGTTTTAGAAATTAAAAGAAAAATTAGTAAAAATTAAGACTGAAGTTATGGATATAAAGAAGTAATTGTCAGTAATTCACCTATCTTTAATCCATGAAGTTAGACATAGTCAAAAATTTGATCGAAGTATTAGTACTCTATTTTAGCATAAATATCTTTTCCTAAACCCAAAAAATAAAAATCCATTTCCATTGCATGATTTAAAAATCCAAAAAGAAGTAGAAGAAAAATCAACTGAAAAATCACCTAAAAAGATGGAGAAAGAAGAAGTGGATGGAGTATAAGCAGTTTAATCTTGAAGAACTACACAATATGTATGGCAAAGAACCATATCTGGAAGAATTGAACCAAATTATAGGCCAATAATTGATAAACAAGAGGTGTTGTCTGATGATAATGAAGAGACAAATAATGTTCAGTTAAAAAAAAAATACGTTTGCAAATGAACCTAATTAAACTAGAGCATCTTAATGTTGTTCCTTTAGAAGAAATTAAGAAAACAACTAGATAAAAAATATGGAAAAATGATATTTGATGATGAAATCAATGAGATTGGAGAAGAACTCACTATAAATGAAATCAAATCCGCTCCTGTTAACAATGTTGTTCCTAAGTTTGAAGAATTTGGTGAACCTTCTAGAAGAAACACCCATTTTATGAGACCTAGATATGTTCTAGTAGAACGTACAACTAGCTTTTCCTTTGGGTTTATCCCAAGAAAGACCATGTCCTATAAAGAAATTTGCCTAACCCCCAATTAGTTAAACTAGATACATTTTAAAAATTGATGGAGCTCGTAATAGAGAAGAAATATTTGAGCATTGGAAAAGAGGTATGAATAGTATCCTAAATTTAAATACTACATGAAATGCTAGAAATATCCTAAACTATATCGAGAATATCTTTTCTAGCACTGTAGCTAGCTGGTTCGATTCATTAAATGAGGATGGATGCATTAAGAATGATGGAAACACTAGTTGTAATATTCAAAAATCTATGTAATGAAATCGAAACTGAATTCATTAGAACTAAACTTAATTCCAATGGAAAAGCAATAAAACGACAAAGAAAGATTAGCGGCATAGAATTTTGGGATATAAGGTATCTGAAGAATTATATTGCTAAATTTAGTCAATATTATTACAAAATTGGGCATAATAAAACTAATTTTAGTATGTTTTATGGCAAATAACCATAAATCAATTCTATAATCAATGAAAAGTACATTACATGATTTGAAGGCAGATGCCATTGATGCCCTTGGTTCAAGAATCTGTTATCTAAGAAAATAGATCAATGATAAATGTCTCGATCTCCGAAAGCAAAAGAAAATGAACAAATAATTTCTAACTTGTTGGGATAATTCTCACCAATGGGGAAGAGAACTTGACTGGAGAAAGAAAAGAAAATTTTATAAGAAAAAGAGCTTTAACAAGCAAAGGAGAAAGAAATATAAAATAAAATATTATAACAAACTAAACCCCAAAAAATGAAGATTTTTCAGAAAAGCCGTATGTTGTCATGCTGGGAAAAACAACTATAAGTCTTGGGCATGTGGAAAAATGGTTCACTGTGCAAATGAATGCAAAAATAGGAAGAATAATGAGCTTATAGAGACCTTGGCTAGTGTAGACTATTTTGAACTTAGCAAAGAAGAGGCCATAGACCTATCCTTGTAAAACAACAAGGGACTTGTTGAGATTACACTCGAAGATGAATATGAAGAAAGTGATTACAAAGAAACCAGCCATATGATGAAAAGTAGTTCAATTAGTCTTACTTATCTTCAAGAAGAAGAATTTGTTATAGATAATGAAAACAAAGAAGTCAAAGGAGATTGGATCTTTCCCATAATTCAGAAAAATATGATCTATAAAAAATCCATCTTTCAATTAAAGAATAAGTATGTATGCGAAACGATAGAAGGAGACCTAGAGATAAAGGATTATGAGTATTATGTGGGAGAAGTTAAACTCATTAATTAGGAAAACATCCTTAGGCATAACAAAGATAGAAAGTATAGCAATATCCATGTTGGAAGTATCCAAGTGCAAGTTACTCCATTACAGTATTATAGCAATGATATTGATCTTTTTGCATTGCTCTATGATATGAGGCATATCAAATTTAATAATCAAATTATCACAGGGATTAAGACCAATTTATGAAATGGATCAATATGATTCAATTGCCGACCTGGATATTATGTGACCTTAAAAGATGAATTTGTCAAAAACGTCATATCCCTTAAGATAAAAACAATTGGGATAAACATAAAAAAAAAAGGATACCCACCAAGGATAATTTGGAAAATAATTTACAAATGAGATAATACTGTAGATCTGAAGCCTAAGGTAACAATGATAGAGGCAGAAAAATTTGAAAGTCCTACTCCTATACAAAAAATCCAAAGGATAAAATCCTATCCTTAATGATAATGGTTGATAGGTCAGGGATATCAAGGTTTACTAATCCCACAAAAATCAATAAGAAAAATGTAATAAAAATTGATGAGAATGAAAAAATTACCATTAAAGACCAATTATTAAGAAGCATAAGTACATGATCAGAATGGGGAGAAGGGTCTTCACTAACTAAAAAAGAACTTAAAGAAGATGATATAATTAGCATGACTAATGAAATGAGTAGAATGAGTTTTGAATTACAAGGTACAGCGTAGATCGACGGATGAGTCTTGATAGGAAAGTCATTGGAAAACACGAGCTATTAATGAGCCAATCTATGAGGATGAATTAATAAAAAACATGACTATGGCGATATGCTATGAAGTCACCAACACAAATTCTAATAGCATCTATATCCCAATAAATATATGTTTAAAGGGATATAATAAATGTGAATTATGCACCTACATAGATAGTGGTTGTTCTGTCTATTTTGGAAAAAGATAGAACTCATGTGGAAGAAAGTTAAGAACCCTTTACAACTAAGGATAGTAGACAATAAGATAATGAACCATAAGAAGGCCATAGAAGGGTTATCTATAAAGATAGGAGGAGTTCAATGCATTACACCAGTTATATGGACTACTGATAAACCTTCTTATGATATGATTATTACAAATAATTTTTAGAGGCTGTATTCTCCATGCACACAGACCAAACCAAATAATATTCACAATAAATAGTCACGTAGTTCCCATTGATACATTAAATAAAGCTTAAACATTGTTGTCTAGTTTACATTGATAATATTCTTATCTTTTCCAAGACCACAGAATAGCACAAAGATGATGTCCTACCTATCACCTAAAGATGCATTGATCGTGGTAGTAGCCTTGGTAAAGCAAGTGCATTTATAGTGAACAAGAAATCAAATTTTTAGGTCTTGTGATAAAAGTTGGACAGGGCATCCTAAAAATGCATATTCTAGAAAAAAAAATAAAATTTTCCTAAAAATATTGAACATATGAAGTAATCAGAATGATTTTATGGATGTCTTACCTGTGCTTTAGATTTTATTAAAGATTTAGCTAAATTGAGAAAACCATTGCAGTAGAAAATTAAGAAAGAAGTAAGTTGTTCATGGACTACTAGTGATTCAAAGATTGTTCAAAACTTCAAAAAGATGTGTAAACATCTTCTTGTTCTTAATTTTCCTAATAAAGGAGAGAATTCATTACTTGAGGTAGATGCCAACAATGAGCACTAGAATGCAGTACTCAAAATCAATGATTGAGAAAAACTCTGCAAATATTGCAATGAGAGTTTTAATAAAGCAGAATGCAACTATCTCACAATAGAAAAAGAAATCTTTGTAGTCATAAGGGGAACTAAAAAATTCTCTATCTTTTTTAGGCCCAAGACTTTTTCTTATTCAAACTAATTGCCAAGGAATACTTGATTTTGTAAAAAAGAATTGATCAAATATGTCAGTGCAAGAGCGACTCATTCATTGACAATTATGGCTTAACTAGTTTTCTTTCTTTGTTAAATATATGCAGGGATCAAAGATTTCTCTAGAAGATAGTTTAGCTCATGAACTCACCAACTGTGATCATCAGAGCAGAACCCCTGTCAAAAAAAGGAGAAAATTCAAAATGAAATGCCACTACTACTGGAATAGGTTCCTCCTTCTAGTAGAATCTTTATGGATATTTTGAAATTCCATACAAAAAGTAGACAATGTTTTGGCCAGCTATTTTCTGCCTACCTAATAGCACAAAGATTTAGCCTTTTAGAGTTATAAATAAATTACCTAAGGTGTCTTTATGATATTCAAGAAAAAATAAATTCTCATTTTCAAAAAAAATAGTTCAACGACTAGTACGTAGCCTACGTCGACTACTATCATAATTAATTTTATGATATTTGGGAGTCATGGAGTACTACAATCTTCTTTTTTGGTAGATTTGGAGGTGGTGGTGTTAGAATCTCAGTAATTCAATCTCTCCAGATGGCCCACCATGAAAGCCTGAGAATATGGAGTGGTAGTTTACCTCATAGAAATCTCAGATCCAAAGTTTCCATTCTTCTCAAGCCTAATGAAGTTTCAACAATGCATGTTTAAAAGGATCAATTGGATTCTCCCATCTCCAGATGGTCCTATAAAAATTTCATACATTAGAAGTTTGTATGTCGAGGTACATTGTGCAGTAATTGAGTATGAAAATGGAAAAGCCAAACAGTCCATTATCTTGTCCAATTAATTGATTTAGACGATCCTAGTGATCAACGATAAGAATGATTTCTAGAATGATAAGAAGTAGTTGGTGATCTTGCTTTACCAAGAGCCATTGGTTTTTATAATATCTAACATCAAATGTGGGCATTAATTGAACTAGAAAGACCACTAATACATTATAGGAGCGCCACTTTCGTTTATATGATGATCCCAACAAATATATGAAGGCAGAAGGAATTACTTCAGAAGACGTCTTTGATTATCTCTTTGATGTTAGAGCTAGAAAATTATTATTAGTAAAAGGAAAGAAATACCTTCATGAATTATTTGAAAAATGAGATCCAAAGCATCTCTAATGTGGTGAAGACTTTGATGATTATCGATATAACATTGAACAGAAAGATATTATTAAAGATGAAGCATGCAGAATCTCAATATGGATGACTAGTTTTATCAGCGTTAAAGGCTCTAAAAAGTTGTTGCTTCATTACTGCATTATTTAATTGAGTGATGAGTCAGTAAAATAATGTTATCTGCTACAGCCATGTGAGCACATCTGTAGTCATGTAAAAATATTAGTGTATACTATAGTCATTAGGGCATCCTATGTAATTGATCTCTTCTATAAAAGGAGACGTTGAGTGCTGAGAAGGGATCGAGTCATTAGAGCATATTTGAGTCAAAGAGAAGTAGAGAATCTCCATTTCTCTCTAGGCAAGCATCTCTGATGATCTTAATATTTTAAGTCCCTCTTCAATTTTTCCATTGTAATATATCCACTTTCAAACTTTCAATAAAAGAGGTTTTCAGTATGGAACGTTATTTAATCGAATCTTATTTCTTAAATATTATGATTTGTTGCTTGAAGTCTTATTATCCTTTAAACTAAAAACTTAATTAGTGACTACAGTCTGAGGTAGGAAATGAAACAAATCTGTATTATGCCTGATCTAAGGAATGTATGGTTGAGATTAGTAATCTCTGTAAATTGAAAGCTAGAGGAATGCCATGGTCCAGCATTGACTAAGTTCAGATAATGGGAAAACTCTCTAATTAAGCTTTTACTGTTGCTAAGCATGATGGGCCTGTAATCACATAAAATATAATATTTATGGTATAAGTAGTATATTGTAATAGGTAGTACTAGTACAGTCATTATAAGAAGTTAAATCGTTTAATATAAGCATCTTTCTTGAAAAAACTCAAAAAATAGCAAAATTACTCAAGGTACCTCATTTGGGATAAAGTTGAAAATTTTTGAAAGTTTTGGGCAAAAATTATAATAAAAAGACTAGAAAGTCATTTTCTGCTAGGGTTGGCAATGGGGCAGGTATGAGGTGGGTTTTCCGATACCCTTACCCATGCCCATTTTCAAAACTCATACTCATACCCATACATATACCTATTGGGTGCTCAAAGAGTACACCCATACCCATATCCACTTGGGTTTGTGGTTATGTGAGTTTTATTTGAGTACGTATGTACTAAATTTTTTTTACCTATATTACATCCATATCTTAGCAATGTATATTACATCAGTTGTCATTTGATGGCATACTCAATTGCCAATTGGTTGATTCCTCGTCAATTATCACAGAGACAAGAGGGAGAAAGAGAAGGATCGATAACTGATGAGGGAGTGGAGATGTGAAAGTCTGAGTCACTTAGACTCTAAGGGTGGAGTGTAAAGATGAAAGCATGCGAAGGTGGATGTAAAGGATAAGCTAAGGTTTTTACTTGGAAATCAACTTTAAGAATTGGGCTTGGGCCATGTTTGAAAAATTTTATAGCTCTTTTTTTAACATGTTTGTATAAACAAGTTTTTGGGTATTATGTAGTGTGGGTAAGGGGCGGGTTTTGTAGATACGGGTTATGGGTGTTATATAGGGCGGATATGGGGTGGGTTTTTCCCAGACCTAGACCATACCCATAGCCATGCATACCCATATCCATACCCGTTTCATTGTACCCGCCTCAAACCCACCCCCCCAATTTTAACACCAACTAGGTTTTAAATAGGGTGGATTTTGTGGGTTTTAAACGGGTATAATTTTTTTGGCAACCCTAATTTCTTCAAACCTTGAGGGTCCGAAAAATTCATTATAAAACTTCATGCTTCTGAAAATTCAGACACCATAGTTAAAGGTGCCGAAAAATAAACAAGTCCCTAAATTGCACTATAGTTCGTGGATCAAAATGTCGTTAAGTCATCAAATTTTTTCTCATTTTTCTAATTTTTACACAATATCTCTACGTCTAATTTTTGGTCAGAAAAAAAGTCACTGAGTTATTTTTTTCCCTCAAATATGCCACTTAGGTTTTTTCCCCCAAAATCTACCACCAAGTTACACAATCACTTAATGGTAAATTGCAAATAGAAAATACTGAACATAGGGACATTAGCCATTGAGGGGGAAATTAATGCAAACCTAGATCCCAAAATCCAAAAAACCAAAAATTTCCCAATGGCATTTTCATTTGAACATCCTAGAGCGAAAGACATTTCACCCTAGTGGGAGGGTGAATAACATATATATATATACACACATACACACACACATACATATGTATACGTGTATATATATATATATATATATATATATATATATATATATATATATATATATATATATATATATATATATATATATATATATATATATATATATATATATATATATATAGATGTATATATATATACATATGTATATATATATGTATGTATGTATGTATGTGTGTGTGTGTGTATATATATATTTGTGTGTGCGTTTGCGGGGGCCATGTGCATATGTGTGCATATATATGTGTTTATGCATGCATGCATCCATCCAGACACACGCACATAGACACACACACACACACACACACGCACACACACACACACACATACACATCTGTCTGTGTGTGTCTTTGTGTGTGTTTGTGTACACACACACACACATGCACACACACACAGATATATATATATATATATATATATATATATATATATATATATGTACACATATATATATATACATATACATATTTATATTTATATATATATATATATATATTTATATATGTAATATATATATATATCATATATATATATATATATATATATATATATATATATATATATATATATATACACATACGTATACATATTTATATATATGTATGCATATACATATACATATACAGATATATATACATATACATATATATATGCGTGTATATATGTATGTGTATAGATATATGTAGACATAGATACACACATATATGGTTTTTAAGAAAAATTGAAACTTAAAGAAACTTTGAAGTACACTAAAGCAAATATGTCAAAGGCCCTGTTTGGCAATCGGTTACTAGCTGTTAGCCGTTAGTTATTTGTATCAGCTGTTGGATTTTAACTGTTTGAGTTAGCTATTTGTATTAGCTATTTGAATTAGCTGTTTATTAAAAAATTGTTGGGTGAAATTAGTCGTTTGATAAAGTTGTGAGATAAGAAAACTCATTCTCCAAAAAGCTCATCCAAAAAGCTCATAGAATTAGCTTCTGCAAATTAGCTTATTCAACCAAAAAAAAAAAGAAAAAAACTCTTCTAAATAGCTTTTTGCCAAACACCCGAATTAGTTTTTTGACTGGTCAAATAACTAATTTTGGTCCAAAAGGCTCTTTTTGTCCAAAAAGCTATTCAGAATGCTGCTTTCCAAACACCGCCAAAGTCAATACAAGATAACTTTTAGCGTTAACAAACCAAGGTTAAGAATAAAAGGCTTCAAATGGAGATATAAATGCACAAACAATGGAGGAACAAAACAGGTGATACTTTTAAGATTTTGGCCCCTCCAAATAAGGATAGTCACTTCCTGACACTCTTTTTTCCTTAGAATTTAGACCGTTCCACTTCTTATTTGTTTAAAAAGTTACAATATTGAGTCCTCCACTCTGCAACAGCTCCCTTGAGTACTTCTAAGGCTAGCTACTCGATCCAGATACACTTTCCTAGATCTGCCACTGAACTAAGTACCGTGAGTAAGTTCCCCAACTTGTTATAAGTTCCCCCGCAAAGATTAGATCCTCACAAGAACATATAAGGAGTGTGCAACAATAGTACAATTAAACACTTAATCACAATATGTCTAAGTGTTATGTCTTGCTACTTGCTTCAACTTTTGTTTATATGGGTTGCGATAATCACATCACCATTGTAATATTCTCCGAAAGTCTTTGATCAACCAGATTTGGTGCTGGGATGATTGGAAAGTCCTCTGATTGCATCTTTCAAACTTATAAAAACAACTCTTGAAGAAAATCTCATTAGTTTTGGGTTACAACTCTTCTTTTGGCAATTACATCTTCTTTTTTACAATAGATCTTATATCCATTGGAACACATTAGATAAGATAAAAAAACATTCTACTTTTGATACCAAAGCTCATCTCAAAGAATTTGACTAAATCTAAAAATCTGCTACAACTTCCATAAATAAATTTGGATAAGATCTTTGCTTTATTGTTGATTCCCTTGCTTAGGCAAGTAACATCAATATAATATCTTTATCAATCGCAAAATATTCAATCAAAGAAATCAAATGATATTTTACAATATGTTTTGAAGATACTCACCATAAATGAGTAAATATAATTTAAGCAACTCAATCAATTAATAAATCAGTGTGTGTGTTAGATGTTCTACTCATGTAATAAAGGCACCAATCAAGATCAGTACATCTCGTAAGATACGTAATCAAAATATTCACAAAGATGTTTTCCAAATTTAACAGATGATGCTTTAGACAATGATGTAGCAATCAAATCAAGTATAATAATCCTTCTAAGAATACAAACAATATTTCCAAAATATTTCTAGCATATTAAGAATGTTTATCAACATACCAAATCATGCTATGAATTAGACATATATTTCAAAGTCAGATTATTTAACTTTGATACAATAATATCAAAGTTCTTATAAACTTATAATTTTGATACTTTAGGCACACAAATGCAGTGCAGTGACACAACAAGGCTACTTAGCATGTTTAATCACATATACAAATTTACTAGTTAATTAAACATTTATTTCAAAGTCAGATCAACTGACTTTGATATAATAACATCAAAGACATCAGGCTGCATATCTAATTTGGATGAAATAATTTAACTTCATACATGCAGTATATTATATATATGCAAGAAGCAAGATATAGTCATAAGATATCCACCAAAGTCAAATCAACTGACTTTGATAAAACTTACTCAAAGCACACTCAAAGTGTTGCTAAGAGACTTTGACTCAAATAAAAACTGCACTTATAAAAAGTGGGTCTAACAAGACAAATTATATGTAACATATGGTCAAATACATTTAGTCAAGTACACATACAATTACCTTTTTGGCTTTCATCAAACTATATCACATACAACCAAGTTAACAATCTCTCCCTTTTTGATGAAGGTCAAAACCAACACATAATAAGCTTACCATAATATTTATCCCACTTTTTGTATTTCATCAAAAATGTAAATCGTGCAGGATAAACCGAACGTATAGCAAAAAAGAAATATTAACACATATAGCTATGCATCAACTAGTTCAAAGAAAATAGGTCAGCAAATTAATGTCAAGTACCAAAACTTAAGCAACGTGCATAGTCACATAAGAGATATCAACGTCCACAATCAAAGACACGCAATGACACACATAGCAAATTAATGTCAAGTACCAAAACTTAAGTAACGTGCATAGTCATATAAGAGATATCAATGTCCACAATCAAAGACCCGCAATGACACACATAGAAGTATAAGATGATAAAATTATTTACTAGCCCTTGACAATTTAAGAACATATGATCACTCATCACATAAATATGTACAAAGAGTCAGAGCTTGCTTCAAGCAAGTATGAGAGTTCATACTTATCCCACAGGTGGATAATGTTGACCAAAAGTTCACCCACTTTGTGTGCTAAATATGCAATGAATCATTTAGAACCAACTTCCAAAATCTTTGAAAATAAGCTAGTTTATTTTTCCAAAAGTGACTTCCAAATTAGGTTTCAAGATATCATCTTTGAAGCAAATTCAGGCTTTGATCTCATGCATGTACTTGGCACACTTATTAGTACTAAGCAAAGTCCTCCCCCTTAATTCATGCCCAAAAAAAATTCATTTCAATGTGATATTGATAATATATGCATTAAGAATTTCAGCACATATGATGAAATAGTGAATCACATGTGCTTATCCAAATGAATGTGATGCATAAGTTATGTAATCACATATATGAAAGATCTCACGATATACACCATATTGTCTGCCCCTTAAAAAAGCAATTCAAGCAAGATAAAGCATTCAAAAAAGCATGCAGTCAATATCTCATGCTCATGTAATGAATTAGTTATGCAACAGCAATTTTTGATTGCATTAAGAGCATAATCAAATCATGATGAAAGTTGCACACCAACGTGTGCATGGAACATGTGACAAGTTCAAAGTATAAACTAAAAGAAGTCTAATAGGTGCTCTATCAAAATGCATATAGGCTAGCACTTAAAATATATTTTAAGAGATGAATCAAGATAGCATACATTATGACAAACATCAAGGACTACAAAGGTCAAAGATGATATGCATGCAATACAAAGAAAAAACTCTAGAAAGGAATTTTCTCATGAGGATACATATTCAGGATATGGTATACCATCAAAAGATGAGAATGGAGGTTTATATGCCAAAGTTGTATGAACCATGCATATGACCCCAAAAGTATGCAAGCAAGAATTAGAACTTAAAAATATAGTGTCATTTTTTCAGACACAGTGGAAGTACATAAATATATAGTAGGCTAATCAATTATTTGAAGATAGGAAAAAGATGTAAGCATGATATCTGACTTTCCTTGTTCGCATCTAAAAAAAGCAAGTATACTTTCTGACCTATTTTTAATTGTGATTTTGACATTGAATTCTCAAACTCACTGTTTGTCATGAATGAAGTTGCAAATTCTTATTTTCATATGACTTCAAACATTCTAGTCCAAATCCTCATGGTTTTGCACTTTCATACTTGTTCCCTTTTGCATGTTAACTTTAACTTTAGTTTTATTTCAAAGCCTTTGAAGTAGGGTAATTCTAAGGATCAAACTGCGATTTTGAGATCAAAATTGTACTCAAAATCATTTGAGATATATTTGAGTAGCTTGATTTTCTGAAACCACTCAAAAGCTCATTAATACTAAGAGAGGATTATCCTCTGCTTTTACATTAATTTCAAATGTCAAACAATGGCAAAAGTGAACTAGTTATTTTCAAATGTAAATATGCATCATATTAAAGAGGCAAAATGAAATTTACATTCATCTCAATGTATATGTGATCTTGTTACCTTATAGGATGTAACCCCCTAATTCTTAATCTTGTAATTAGTTACCTTATAGGATGTAACGCTCCAATTCTTAATCTTGTAATTAGTCATAATTAACTCATCACTAGTGGTCATTATAGCGCATGAGTTAGGACTAGGGTGTCACCGCCATAGTAGGGAGGATATGACCTAATTAGTTTACTTGACATAAATATTAAAACACACTTTAGCTTATATGGAGGCCTAATGTGTGCTCACTTTATACATTACTAATACAAACTGAAGTCTAGCAACCCAATTATGATTACTCTTGACCTTATAAAGGGTCAATGAGAGTTGGTCCAGACCCCATTACCTATCTTCTTGCCTCTGAGTTGTTGTCAGATAAGGACTTCATAATTCATTTACCTAGAAAACATAAAACACAATATTATTCGAATGATGAGTCAAAGTTCATTAAGTTTATTTCTATCCTATAAAAATTAAAGTTCATTTTTCAATGAGTGCTCGCATTTTAATTCATTTTATTTCAAAATGAGGTGGGAGAGAATTGTATCAAAACTGTTACCAGTTATTATTTGAAAGTGAAACCTAAACTTATGAGCTCATAAGTATAATGCAATCGTTAACTAGGTGTACGCCTCTCACGTTGATCAAGAAGCCTACACTAAAGCCCTGTAGATGAAATGATGGGCCTAGGCCCTGTACTTGATAACTGGTGGGTCTACTTAATTATATGATTAAATAATGCTTGAAAATATTTCACTAAATGCTTATATATTATGAAAGTTCAGCATTTACAAAAGACATGTGAATTTTAGAAAGGTTACAAAGAGTAAATGTACAGGGGACCTTTTTTTTAAAAAAAAAAACTCGTGCCCTATTATAGTATTTGTTTAAGGCTTTCCGATGATGGGAATGACCTTGTTTCTGCTCCAAATATATTTTCTAGTTAGTAGGGCGTTCAATAATTCATATCAATTACACTCTTAGTAAATAGTCCATAACTTGATATCTTTTCTTCTTTTTCTTTTTTTTTTTTTTACCAACACTCCATTATCATTTAATTAAATACATAATTGAGCTTTATTTCTCATTCATTGTAAAATTAATCATGTTGAGCTCTTCCTTTACTATTATCACTATTGGAGGAATTACTATTGTTAGTGTTATCCTCATTAACATTACTAATATGATTATTATTTTGGTTATTATGATGATTATTGTTAAAAGTATTATTATTAGTAGTTTTCGCAATCTTGTTGTCGTTATTACCATTATGTTTCATAGTAGTTAACACCCATCTTTAATGATTAGCATTGCTGTTTAGGTTACGGCACATCCAATTTGTGGGTCTAGTTTTGTTTCGATGCAAAGTGTATGCTCTCGACTGTGAATCCAAGGGTTTTCACATCTAAGGCTTCAAGTAAACCTTGATTTCTATTTACTTGGTTTAAATTGCGACGCAAATTTTCATTTTAATCCATTCAAGCCTAATTCACTTCAAATTATCTCCTTATGCACCACTAGCATTTACATTCGTCGGTAACTATCATCCTTATTACTTAGCATTTCCACTCAGATTTAACACAAAACACATTTTTGTTTCCTTCAAATAAATCTTAAAATTCATATTAAGTTAACTTGTTCCAAATCCCCAAAAATAGCATTTCCTTCCTCATTCACTTTCTCTACCCCTTCCAAGGCAAATATCAAACCTATACACACTCAAGCATCAATTTTATTGAAACACAATAAAACCACTTTTGATTTTTTTAACTCACAACCCATACAAGCCCAATTTGACAACCCATACTCAAACCCACATTTCCTAAAAACACCCAAAGCACTAATGCATTCTAATCTCTAAACTTTATCCTTATAACATCAAATTACACTATTCAATACTCATCTAATACCCAAGGTGTATAACTCATCAACTAAGCTAAGAAATAAATGAAAAAATAAAGAGAAACTTGAGGCTCACCTTATATTCACTCATGAAACACGTATAGTTAATGCATAGAACTTCAATTATGTGGCTTTTGAGGGGGTAGACAAATTATATATTCCTCATTTGTCTTTTATGTGGCTTCTAATAAGGTGTAGTTAATGCATAGAATTTTAACTAGGGGGATGCTCGTATTGTGGAATTGTTTTAAGTTTATAATCTAATATTTGCTTGAGATGCTTCTCATAAAACAAGTTTTTGGCAATTTTGTCAGCTCTATCACAATGGTATGTTTTAGGTCTAGAACATAGTTTTTGAGTTGTGGAATATAAAAACACTTTGGGCTTGCTCGAGTTCTATTGGTAAACCTAATCTATAAGCAATTGGGTTTAGCTTTTCAATGATTTCATAGGCCCAATGCAAGTGGGGCTTAGTTTTCCTGGACATTGAACCTTCGATATCCCTTATGGTGATAACTTAAGAAATACTTTATCTCACATTTGAAATTCTAATAGTATCCTCTTTTTATTGATGCAGCTCTTTTGTGATTTGTTTTGGGCAGTATGTGCTTTTGTATCTTCCCTAACGTCTCAGTGGTTCCTTGGGTTAACCTTGGCTATACAATCAATGTATTATCTGACCAACTCTAACCTAATTGGACATTGTTGAATGTTCTGATCCTATCAATGACAAATGTCCCCATTTGTATTTTGAATGGTGTTATATGCCCATTGAGAACCAAATGATCCACAATAGCTTGTGATTTGATGTCGTCCAATGACTTGAATCACTAGTGCCTTTTGGGTTAACAATGAAGGATAGCTTGTAGTCTATCTTACATGTAACTCCCCCCAAATGCTAATGACATGATTTATGAAAAACTGTAGTGAAATACTTAATAATAGAAGGCGCTACCACCATCCTGATGAGGATAAGGCTCACTGAAATCATTTAATCTTGCAACTTATGTTCACAATCACAATATCTATTAAACTGAAATACTTCAAGACCAAGTCCATAATAGTTCATCTTCAATACAATTGACTTAATCATATTATGTGCTAACTCACACTCCACACTACACAAGTATATTGAATATAGACCCAACTTGACCATGAGGTCGATCCCAACATTCATGCTATGCTGAATCCACTGTAAGCATCTGTTGAGTTCCAAAAGAGCTTGATAAATGGAGAAATATGTGATACTTCATCACTTAAAATGAAAAAATGAAAACAATTCAAAAATGTGAGCTAAAAGTCAGTACATGCATTTCTATATTCTAAAATGAGCGTAGAAATACTGTTGATGGGTACCTGCTTTTGCAATTCATTTAGTTCGCAATAAAAAAAGTAATATGAAACTGAATTGCTTATTATTATCTAGATGTAAACCCCTTACAATGATATAATCTATACATAGGTGTACACTTGCCAATCCGATCAAGAGTTGGCCTGAAGTCGCGCCGAAAAATGATGGGCTGATGCCCTATAGATGATAACTGATGGGGTCACAAGTTAAATGAAAAATAACTATATAAACTGATTCATTGGTAAACTCATTAAGAGTTATAACTTGATAAACATGTTCTGCTTTATGAAGATATAGGCAATGGACGTACCTTGAGTCTTTAAAAAGAAATGTCATCTGACTTGATAAATGTCATCTGTCTCATAAATGTCATCTGACTTGATAAATATGTTCTGACTTAATAATGCTTATGCATAATGGGGAATGATAATTAGGCCTCAATTCTATTTCATAAATGTCATTGGAGGTATGTGTAGTCAGTAAATGATCCTTACTCATATAATTGAGTAAGTATGCGTAATAGAAATTGAGTAATTAAATGGCATACATAAATTGGGTATTTCAATATAACTTCAAACTAAATTAATAAAAGTAATCAAATCCGATATAAAGTAAATGAAAGTAAAATAGACTACAATGAGATAAATAAGATTATAAAGGAAAAGCCCTTGACTGTGACAAATGAGAGTGGCTATGGCCTTTTCTGAGATATGTTGTTGATACGGGTTTAAGGCTCACTGATGTATACCTTGATTCAAAATAACAGCTAGTACAGTAGATTAACTTGATAAATACATTCGATACATTCTGAATTGAGTAAGTAATAAAGGTTTGAGGTCAAGCAAGCTATATCTTAATTCAAAATAGCATAAACTACAACAACTTGGTCTGATAAATATGGTTTCTGAGTCACAACTCTCCCCACTTCTCACATTTCATTCATAAATCCATTAGATATAGAATTCCACCCCAAATTAGTCATTGAACTCAATAGAAGTTATTAAGCTCACTAAACTTGATATTTTCTTTGTAAAATCTATAATTGATTCAAAGCTCATAAACAAGTCCTCAAATTGTATACTTGTCTTCTTCTTTCTCATTAATCAAGCTAAAAGCTCTATGAAAGTCCATGAATATTCATTTCCCCCTTAAATGAACTTACATGGCCCCAAAATACACAAAATGAGTGTATAATCAATCTCACTCAATCTTTATTATTGCTCTTTACATAATTGCTCAAAATGCTTTCAAAAATTACCAAACTCAAAATATTCAACCAAAATTCATGAAATCTTATAGGAAATTCAAAAATAATATCTAAAATCTACAATAGAATTTTCAGTATTTTTCTCCAAGTATATGCTGTATAGAAATTACAATAACAACCTAATTTGTACCAAAGCAGGTCAGTTCATTTCAAAAATTCATAACTTTCACCCTTGACCACAAATGGAGACCTAAAACCACAATATGAAAGGATTAAGAAGTTCCAAAAAACTTTTATTTACAAACAAAACATGATTCTAACAATAAAGTTCCCAAAATGGGGCTAAAACAGAAGTGTGTTAGTTTTGGGTGAACCTGCGCAGTTCTAGCAAAACAACCATAACTTTGTTCACAAAATTCAAATTAAGGCAATTTAAAAGGCATTTGAAGGAAAAATCATTGATCTAGCTTCCACCAAAATTCCTAATTTTTAGACAAGCCACACATTATTAACGTTTCCCAAAACAGACCCCTATTTTTGGGCCCTTCATAACTTGCTACCTACTTTATTGTTCTTCTTTTTCACATAATTACCCTCTAAAATCACTTGTTGAAATTACCAAACTATGGGGTGACCTTTAACATCACTTTAGACAGTCACAATCCACAATTTCTACTTCATAATCATCCAAGATTCATTTTTAATGCAATAACATATCTAATATCATAAATCACCTCATGTGATCCAAATGAACATATTTAATGCAAAAACTCACTTAAATCAAAATGATACATGAAAACCCTAATTCTTGCTCATTCAAGTGAGCATCCAAATGACCATAAATGGCTTCAAAATGATCATCTAGCATCATATTTTTCATGATTTGTAACACAATTCACAACAAAATACATAAATAAGCTCAAACTCACACTCGCTTAATTTCCAGTCTCTTGATCATGTTCTTGATCCAATACCCATAACTCCAAACATCTTCAAACTCAATAAAAATTGCATAATAACTATCAATTTGATCATCCAAACATAGCCCATAAATAAAAAACCATAAAACTCAAGATAGAATAAGTTAGGGCTTTGGGTATACCTTACTTTAGGCTTGAATTAGAGGGAGGATGGGACTGTTTTGAGTGATCTTGGTGGTTGAACATGATAGGTGGCAACAAGAGGAAGTAGGGGCAGCTAGGAGGTGACCGGAAAAGTGGCCGAAAGCCACCAAAAATGGCGGCACAAGGGGCAGCAACTGCTGCCCCTGTTTTGGCAGCACTAGTGTAGGGGGAGAGAGAGAACAATGGAGAGCTTATATCTTCATTTTGTTTATGTGAATTTTTGATGAGTCACTTGGTTGGATGTTACCTTAAGTATGGCTGAAAATTTGGAGTCATAAAGTACCTTTTTGCTAATAAAATTACTCACAAAGGATAGCTATTAGTGGAAATAAATTGGCAAGTAACTTGGGCCTTGTTGTTTTGTGCTTAAATGGCTAGTTTTGGGCTTGATTTTGGGCTCAAAATAATTCAAAGTTGGATTAAAAATTTTACAGGGCTCGGGATTAAAATTTTCAAACGTTAAAAAAATAAATAATCGCTGAATCATACTTACCGAGACCTAATATCGATTCACTTGATATTTAATCAATCAACAAAACTTGAATCACAAAATGGGACCCAACATGAAATATCTCCCAACGGGGATGATTAAATACGATAAATGAAGGTTGCAAATTTAAATAACATAATGGAATTCATTAGATAAATAAACTGGGTGTAATTGAATTAATAAACATGATTTGGTTAAATAATTAACCATGACCAATTAAATAAATAACCATGATTAATTAAACAAATAAACATGATTTAAATAAATAAATATAGTTTAGGGTCGGGCTATTACATTACAACTCCAACTTATCTATGTACATAACATTCTTATCAAACTGGTCAAAGGTTTGCTAGTTTAGAATTCAATGTTAAAGATGGATATGTCACGTGGTAAGAATGATGGAAATTGTAACCAAATGAGTCATTACTCACTTAAAGATTTAAACAATGAAATTAAATGTGATTGATAAAGTGAGGATTGTCATAAGATGGCTAGGGTTAGGATCACTAGGGCTGTATCAAAGATCGAGAAAGGGAAGGCACAAGGACCATGATTTGTAAATATGAATCACGAGAGAAACCAAAAGATAATTGACATCTCAAAATGACAAAGATGAGAATTGTATATCATCTCAATAGGATGGATAGTTAGAGGGCTGAAATATTAGATATTTTCTACTATTTATGAAGGAAGAAAAGATTAGGTTTCCAAAAATTATTTGGTTATTTAACGCTATTTTTAGAGGGAGATCTCATCAGTCAATCAAGTTGTTCACACTGATATTTGAAGGGAGATGAATTAGGGCTATTTAATGCATATAAGTAATGAAGGATGGATTATTCATAAAATCTTCACACTAAAGATATGGCTAAATGTCAAAATTATTAGTGATGTTATGGTAAAGAATGGAGTAATCATAATGTCGAACATAGGGCATACAGATAATGACCAAAGGAAGGAGTTGGAAACATTTCATAGGAGAAAAGTGATTATGTTACACTTAGGATTAGTAGCTGAGTTATAAGCAAAATAGCGGTAATTGAATTTCAATCAGGTGACCCCAAAGAAGAAGTCCATACGACAATTATGATAAATTGACTTGGTTGAGCAAAGTGTAGAACATTTTGAATTTATTATTATAGAAAGGATTTGCTGGAATGAGTCCTTGCTCACATGAAGTAAGTTCAAGTACAATAACTAGATTAATTGGGAAGGGACAAGCTCATTTATAAGGAGTGCAATTGAAAAGTATGAAGCACAGTAGGATTACAATAATCAAATTCACTCACACTAGTGAAAACTGATTTGCATCCTTAATTCAAAACCAAACGTCTAGGATTATAACTATGAATCACGAGGCACAAGCTATACGTGTAGCTCTGCTTTCCATGCAATGACGAAAGAGATGATGAATATTGAAGGAATCAGAATGTCGACAACTATTTAATGTCAAACAAGGAGGTATTCTATAGGAGCTTCGAAGACAAGGTTAATTGTGTTAGACAGAAGGTATGAGTATTCTTGAAGATCCGCAAAGCCCAAGACGTTTAGACAGAAGATGACAAATTAAATAACATTGGAAAGTAGCATATTTTGAAGACAAGAAAACTTAAACAAATGTGAGAAATGTTAGAAGAAAGAGCATCAATTCAAAAAGGCAAAATTTAATTGGCAATGTTTGGGTACCAGCTAATGCTTTTTAGCAACCGGTGTGAATTGAGGAACCATACAATAGCAAAGAGATGATGTCAACAAACAAACCCAAAATGGCCAACGAAGAAATACATCAATGACTAGGAGTAATAAGGATATTGCTGATGTAAGATTTAAATACAATAATAGGTGGCATATTTTGATAGGATGGATAACGAAAATGATTGCAAGCATAAACAATTCAGAGGAGAGGGTAGCAAAAATCAAATGGTTCCAAACATCAGTTACACAAGAAAGTAGAAAATTTTCATATTTATTTGAAAGCCAATTAGATAATAAAATAGACAATTTAGGTGATGCTTACATGGTTAAAGGCAGGTCGAATATCACTAATTGTAAAGAAAGATGGTACGTGCAAGGTGTTGACCTAAGATTGATACATAGCATTATCCACTTTCATTAGATTTTTCTTTTTGGGAACCCCTAAGGTCAAAACATTCAAATGACTATAGGTTGACAGGAATTGAGATGACGATGATACCATTTTCTCGCTTCAACTTAAAATGAGAATTCAAAGTAGAAATGGGTGCAAATACATGGAGCAGAACCCTTACAAATGTGTCTTTCATTAGTTATGAAAGATTCCATATATAGGTTTATCCGATTATAAAAAAGGAAAATGCCATGATGGCTACTATTTTATTCACAGGAGTTAAGGGAGTACAACAATATATCAAGTTTATTAAGTTGGATTGGTTGTAAGAGTATTAAAATGGGAGGCAGTGATCTTAATAGCAAGCTATTCTTACATTCAAATAGCTACCAGAGAGATTTGGACAGTGCTTACAAGAACTTATGGTCTAAAAAGGGTTAAGGAAGGAGTTAAAATATTATAATAAGAAAAAACCTTATTTGCGAACTTGTTCAATTTAAAATCCTCTAAGATGAAGGGGAGCGGTCTTGAGTAGGTATGGTAGACTTAGGGATGCTAGAGAAATGGTGTACAGGGATCAAACCTTGTCATAAACAAGTTGGGCACTGACCAATACCAAAAGAAAGATCACCAGCAGTATTATAAGAAAGGATAACTAATCAAAGTAAAAGCACAACACCCTAACTTGATGGTCATGAGGCTATAACAAGATTTATGCCATGAGACAATTCATTGCTGAAAGGATCTACAAAAATGTTTCATTAAGGTAACTTAGTAATTCTACAAAACGGTAGGTTAATAGGACTCAAATAGGATTTATGGATCAAATTACACTAGAACAAAACATGGACGTACATGGCTGACACTAGTTGTAATCGGAAAAAAGTCAAAGGTCCTTGATGAAAGACTACATAATATATAATAGTACATACTTATAAGGAAAGCTTCATATTAGCTGGCTAAAGGTTATTATAGGAACTTTTGAATCAATACAGAGGGTTATATAGCTACAGTTACATGAGTTTGATATACTTAAAGGAAAGTTGCCAAAATATTCTAATCGTTACATAGGAACTACCCATATCCTACTTGCTCTATAACCCTTCATTGTGACACTGGGGATCGAGCCAAAGTGACACCTTTTGACATAGGACAATCTAGTCTTGTGGAGTTGCAAATTATAGCTCCTTGCGCTTTATGCAACACCCAACTCATAGTGATAATTCCTTTATGAAAGGAGTCTCAGGGCAGTGAGATCAAATATCCCAAGTTCAAATAATAACAGGATTATACTTCCATTATTCTACTTTGTACCTCATTCACTATTCCTAATCGTATCTATAGATCACGTCCCCTCATTAGCTAGATATAAATAATGACCTGTAGAATTTCTTCAAGTATGGTATACAAAAGTAAGGAATATATGCACATATATAGCATTTCCTCTTGTCTTTCCTCTTAGGGTCTACATGTATAACTTAAGGTCTAAGGCGAAGTGAGCATACTCTGTTGAATTAGAGAGTACACAGCCACAAGAGGGGTGTGAATTGTGGTGTCTGATTTTCGCAAGTTGCTGACAAACAGTCTTAGACCCAGTTCGCACAGGTTGTTTCTGAGATAAGCAGAAGCGAAAATCCCACAAAATTGAATGCGGAAATAATGGACACAGGATTTTTATGTGGAAAACACCTCTAGCCCAACTGAGGTTAAAAACCACGACCTACCTCGTGTAGGATTTAAACACTTCACTAAATGGGCTAATCACGTTACAATAGTAACACACCTTGTTACAACTTGTAACACACGTAACCTGTCTTCCCTAAGACAAGTTACCCCACGTCTAAAATCCCCTTGATTTGGACACACACTCTACTCACTCTTGTGAAAGAAGAATGTAAAGAAAAAACACCCTATTACAATGCTTCTCAACTAAGCTAATATAGGGTACAATGAAGTCCTAGTATGCTAACTTTGAAAGCTCAATTAATTCGCTCACAAGGCTCGGTTTACTTTTCAAACGTTTTAGCTCATGAACTCAGATTTTTACTCTTTGAAAACTGATGTCTCCAAGATTGTAAGAAGCCGCCTTTTATAGGGCTTGGAAAACAATTCATCAAATTTTTGGAAACTAAAAAATCTGAAGAATATAGAATCCTTTACCCACAAGGGATGGAAAAACTATTTCTGAAATTTTTGGAAACTAAAATCCTAGAGAAAATAGAATCCTTTAGCTACAAGGGGTAAGGTGACATGAGCTGAAAACACTTCCTGAACCGCGTGCACAAGGCGGTGTTCTTCAGCAGCTAGCCCATGTTTTTCTCAACTACCTTATCCACTTGCCAAAAATTGGATATTCTTTTTATTCAAAAAGATTTTGCAAATCCCTTAAGATTTTTGATAACCGTTTTTTAGGGTAAAGAATAAGATACTCCATAGAAAAATCTTTCTTGCAAATCTTTGAAGAAGCTGCTCAAAATCCAAAAGATAAAAATCGTGCAAAGCAGTTTTTCGCAGCTTATTCTGGAAACACCCTGATCGCCCTGTTTCCAGGGTTGTTCTGAAGGGTGATCCGAAATATTTTTCGAAAAGCAAAACCGTTTCCAGTGAGTGGTAAATTAAAACTTTCTAATTGGCATATTAACAAGAGTCTAAAAATATAAAACCAAATCAAATCAAGACATCTTGTTGTAACCACTAGTCATCTTGTAGAACGACTTTGCTGCAAACACTTCACAGAATATGCTTCAAACACCGCACGGAACCTGTTTGTCACAGCTGCACATATCTTATGTTTCAAACACTTCTCAGGATATGCTTCAAAACACCTCACAGAACCTGTTCCTCACAGGTGTTCTTACATTGCTGACTTGAGTACCTGTTCTTGATAAACCATTAGTCAAGCAGTTTTAATACATTGAGAACAGCAGTAAGATCCTGTTTGGAAAGCCTGTTTGGAGTAACAACAACAACATTTGGATTTGTTATCATCAAAACTTTATACATTCTAACAAATTCTCCCTTTTTGATGATGACAAACCAAGTGACTATATTGACTTTCAAGGGCAATTTAAGTGATTTGTACCAATTATTCAAATTCACATGAAGCAGTTTGTATCGAAAAGATTGTAAGAAAATTAACTCGTCCATCGCAGAACTAAAACAATATTGGTCAACCTATCTTCCCCCTTTTGGCATCATTAAAAAGTAGGGGCGAACAGTTAAACAGAGGGTGTTTGCTATCACCACCACTTGGGCAATGGAGGAAAGTCAACAGGCGATACACTCAAGTGTTTTGGTACGGTAATAAGATTGGCCATCCTAGTCACACATAAGCAATTCACAACAAAAAGCAAGCAAGGCAAAGCCAATCAAAAAACAAGATATCCTGTCATTCATCAAAAGAGTGCAACAGAGTGCAAACTGATTCACCAAGAGAAGTGAGAACAGGCTATGAGAACAACAAATGGGAACAGCTCATGAGGGGTGTTCAAGGAGCAGAAGGAGAAAATTTTGCTGAAAGTGAAGAGAGAAGGGCGAGGATATCTTCATGGCGTTTTGCATTGAGAGCCTTTTCCTCGTCCAGGGCATCCTTTACCGTAGTAAGCTCAGCACTGAGTCGAGAGTTTTCTTCCAAAGCAGCCTCAAGCTTGACTGAGGAACTGCCAGGAACAGGGGGACGGGGTGTTCTGGTCCCCTGTTCTGAGGCAGACCCCTCAACCAAAGTGTATCCACAACCCATAAGGGTGTTACTCCCAATCTCATCAATGAACTGAGCACCTACCTTCTTCTGCAGAGTCACCCCAAAGTGCTCAAACACACTAGTCAAGAAGAAGCCGTATCCCAGGTCATGTTCCCTGGAGGTGTTTGTAATTCTTGCTATGTGGCAAATCATGATGGCAGGAAGGTTGATTTACTCTTCCTTGTCC
Source organism: Carnegiea gigantea (assembly GCA_029747015.1). NCBI lineage: Eukaryota > Viridiplantae > Streptophyta > Magnoliopsida > Caryophyllales > Cactaceae > Carnegiea > Carnegiea gigantea. The sequence goes on along the minus strand of JAKOGI010000848.1, from coordinate 155,405 downwards.
ATCAGATCCATCAAACATTGATCCATGGCATCAGCAAGATTGCGACCCTGGCCCCTGGGGATGACATTCTTGATGATAAACCAGAATATCAATTGATGGAGCGATGTCATGTCCCCTTTCTTCACGGACTTGGGTGTTTGGAGGCTTGATTGCTGGCTAAATTTTTGGGCGAGCTCCAGCAGCCTGGCTGTCCCTAGAATAGTCTTGTCTTCTCTCACATATATATCAAAGCCCGTGGAGGGAATCCCCAGAATTTCCCCTAATATCTTCGCATCAAAGCGAAGCTGCTTCCCATTAACAATACTTGTCACCACTCCTTCGGTGACAGTGCAGTTGGCATAGAACTCTGCCAACTCATGTACAGAACACCCCAGCTGGGTGTTTGTAAACAACTCATACCACCCCTGTGCATGCAGCTTGTGCAGAAACACCCCCAGTCCCTGTTTCTCAAAATATTTGACCTTTATAATTTTGCCCCTGACAACCCGTCTCTGAATCAATTGGGTCAGTTTGGCTGAGATTGCAGACGGAGTAGATTTCTTGGCTCGTTTAGGCTGGGGCTCAGTAGGAGGGTCTTGGGTGGAGGCATGTTTGAGGGAGGCTTTTCTCTTGGGAGTTTTAAGGGGTGATGGTTTTGGTATAGGAAGAGGCTTATCCTCTGAGGACTCTGAGAACACGGGCGTGCCCTGTTTGAAGGCAGTGTTCTCAGTGTCGCTATCTAATGAAGGCTCAGAGGAGGAATCAATCTCCTTAACAACAGGGGCTGACTGTTTGGCAGGATGAGGAGTGGAGTGAAAAGCTATTCGGGCTGATTTTCTTGTGGGTCTGTTTGTGGGTTTGGCCCAAGAGGGGATTTGTGGTTTTGGTTTGTCAAGGGGTTCACTTTTTGAGGGCTCTTCAGTCTGGCCGCTTTTAGGCCTTGATGGTGGTCATGTTCTTGGCATTCTAGTACGCCTAGCCACAATTTTGTACCGTTTGTGTTTCTCACCGGTTGGTGGTACCGGTGTGGCTTGTTCAGTTTTGGCAGGGGCCTCCTCTAGTTGACCACTACTTCCCCCTTCTTCTCTTGACAAATCCTCCCCTAGGTTCTCCTTAAAAACTTCAGGCCCTGTTTCTGACCCTGTTTCCTGCTCAGGAAACAGCCCAAACGAATTGATGTCATCTAACCCATGGTCCAACAGAAAAAGTTCATCTACAGCCCCAATTTCTCTTTCAGATGCCCCAACAAGTTCTTGGGGTTGACATGCGCCCGTTTCACCAAACAAAATCAATTCCCACCCAAATTTGTACGGGATGTCTTCCAATTTCAAATTCACTGTTCTAAGGTCGATACTTTTCAAAAACCCAAAAGGTTTATAGGCAATGGGTCGAGGAGGTTCAGTATTTTTACCTTCCATGAGGGCCGTCAGAAATTGTGTAGGTGCAAACAGGGCTGTGGCTGTTTGCAAGGCTGTGCCCTGTGTCTGGTTGCCCTGGGTCAAGGTCGAGGAGCTCTCGAAGCTAATGGGGAACGCCATTTTTCAGAGGAAGGAGAGAGATTAGGGTTTCTTGAATAGAGTTTCAAAGCAAGAGAGTTTCGGTGGAGGTGAGAGATTGAGCAAGAGCTTTGAAAGGAGAGAGAGACGTGTGAAATCTTTAAAAGATTTTGCCCGTTTTTGCAACGGACTTTAGCATTTATTGCGTACGCCTTGGGAAGAGATTAGCAGTTTTCAATTTGTTGCACACATTTGACAAACAAGAGGCGTACCTGTTCCTGATGCTTGTTCTTGAGGTTACTTGCTCGGTAACATTAGACAATAAGGGCAATCTCATTAAACCTCAACGAGTGTCAGCAAGTTGCAAACCTCACATATGCTAAACATAGCACACAAGCTGATTGCAGACAAAAATTTAACATGTTGTACCCGTCACTTTTAAATTTTGCAAACAGGAAGAGAGAACAGGTTGGTCAGGTTGTTCTAATTAAGCCTAGTTCGAGTCTATTCCTTTCAAATTGTTCTCTACTCAATGCCTTTGTGAATATATCAGCAATTTGATTTTCAGTGGCACAAAAATTCATTGAGATTACTCCTTTTTCAACATTGTCTCTTAGAAAATGATGACGAATGTCAATATGTTTTGTTCTTTTGTGTTGACATGGATTTTTGGCAATGTTAATTGCACTTGTATTGTCACAATAAATAGGAATGCATCTAATGTCAACACAAAAGTCCTTGAGTTGTTGTCTTATCCATAATAACTGAGCACGATAAGATGCAGCTGCCACATACTCAGCTTCTGCTGTGGACAAGGTAACAGAGAGTTGTTCTTAGTTGCCCAAGATACCAAACAAGGTCCAAGAAAGTGAGCCATGCCTGAGGTGCTTTTTCTACCAACCAAGAAACCTGCATAATCAGCATCAGCATACCCAACAAGATCGAAGTTGTAACCTTTAGGATACCATAAGGCTAGATCAGGTGTATGTCTTAAGTACCTAAAAATCCTGTTAACAGCCTTTAGATGAGTTTCTTTAGGGTTTAACTGAAAACGTGCACATAGACCAACACTAAAAACAATGTCAGGTCTACTAGCAGTTAGATATAAGAGTGACCCTATCATGCCCCTATAGGATTTCTCCTCAACTGAGGGACTACCATCATCCATTACCAACCTAGTTGAAGGAGAGATGGGAGTATCAATGGGTTTGGCTGACTCCATCCTAAAATACTTAAGTAATTCCTTAATATACTTTTGTTGATGGATCATGGTGCCGTTTGAAGTTTGCTTGATTTACAAGCCTAAAAAGAAATTAAGCTCACCCATCATGCTCATTTCAAACTCACTCCTCATCATTTTTGAAAATTCATTGCACAAATCATGATGAGTTGCACCAAATATGATGTCATCGACATATACTTGGACAATCAACAAATGTTCCCCCTTAGATTTTAGAAACAAGGTATTGTCTATCTTACCTCTTGTAAAACCATTTTCTAATAAAAAGCTTGACAACCGCTCATACCAAGCTCTAGGGGCTTGTTTTAAACCATAAAGTGCTTTGTCAAGTTTGAAAACATAGTTAGGAAATTCATTACTTTCAAAACCAGGGGGTTGTTTGACATACACTTCCTCTTTAAGGTACCCATTTAGAAACGCACTTTTAACATCCATTTGATATAACTTGATCTCCATGTGGGCTGCAAAAGCTATCAAGATTCGAATGGCTTCCGTCCTTGCAACAGGTGCAAAAGTCTCTTTATAATCAATTCTCTCTTCTTGGTTGTAGCCTTGAACCACCAGCCGGGTCTTGTTTCTAGTGACTGTTCCGCACTCATCTAGCTTGTTACGGAACACCCACTTGGTTCTAATGATTGTTCTATCCTTTGGCTATGCCACAAAGTGCCATACTTTGTTTCTTTCGAACTGATGGAGTTCTTCTTGCATGGTTGTGACCCAATCTGAATCTACAAGAGCTTCATTAATATTCTTAGGCTCAATTTTTGAGAGAAAAGCATAGAAAGCACAGAAATTTTTAAGCCTAGATCTAGTTTGAACTCCTGCATTAATATCAGACAAAATTTGATCAAGAGGATGTGAACTTTGGTATTTCCATGATCGTGGTGAAAGTGGGTTCACTGATATGCTCTCCATCCTAGCTGAAATACTTGGTGAAACAAGTTCAGAACCTGTTCCCAAGCCTGTTTGGGAGCCTGTTCCTAAAATTATCTCAGAAGGGTTTGGCTGATGTTGTCCCGAATAGGATTCCACCCTGTTTCCCCCTGTTTGGTTCACACCCTACCTACCTTCCTGAAGAACAGCATCAGATCTTGATCTCTCAGGTTGATCCTTACCTAGTTCATCTTGAAGCAGCATGTCTTTTTTAACAAGACCTAGTTCGAGGTCTTCCTCCTGTGCATCATTCTCACTTAGAGAGTTAGTTTCATCAAAAAGCACATGCACACTTTCTTCAACACACAAGGTTCTCTTATTAAACACTTTGTATGCCTTACTATGTGAGGAGTAACCGAGGAATATTTCCTCGTCACTCCTTGGATCAAATTTCCCTAAGGCATCCTTTCCATTATTATGCACAAAACATTTACACCCAAAAACTCTCAAATGCAAAATATTTGGTTTTCTTCCTTTGAGGATCTCATAAGGAGTTTTGTTAAGAACAGGTCTAATCATGCATCTATTTATAATGTAACATGATGTGTTTAAAGCTTCAGCCCAAAAATTTCTAGGAAGCCCACTAGCAACAAGCATTGTTCTAGTCATGTCCTCTAGAGTACGATTTTTGCGCTCTACCACCCCGTTCTGTTGGGGTGTTCTTGGAGCTGAAAAATTGTAATCAACACCATGCTCATTACAATAGTCAATAAAGCTCGAATTTTCAAATTCTGTACCATGGTCAGGCCTTATGCATACCAAAGAGTGTCCTACCCTCTTTTCAGTCTTTTTAATGAAAGCAAGAAATTTTTCAAAAGTTTCATCTTTAGAAGCCAAAAACAAAGTCCAAGTGAAACGAGAGTAGTCATCCACTATCACAAGCACATACCTCTTGCCACCTCGGCTCATGATCCTCATTGGACCACATAGATCCATATGTATTAATTCAAGGGATCGAGTAGTGCTTATACACTTTTTAGACTTAAATGAATTTTTGACTTGTTTGCCTTTGGCACATGCATCACATACCTTGTCATCGTTGAATTTGATGGAAGGTCAGCCAACTACTAAATCTTTGGTTACAAGTTTGTTCAAAAGAGAGTGGCTTGCATGACCTAATCTTTTGTGCCAAAGCATAACATCATCTTTTAAGGCACTCAAACAAGTCAAATTATTTTGGGGAAGAGTCGAAATACACACTTTATAAACATTTTTGTGTCGCTTCTCCCTCAACACAACATCTCCTGTGTTCATGTTTACAACCAAGCAACATGTTGGAGAGAACACTACTAGGTTGTCTTTGTCACACAGTTGGGACACACTTAGCAAGTTGTGTTTTAAACCATCCACAAAATAAACATTGCCAATTGAATGGGAGAGTGACTCACCTATCTTACCTATACCGACAATTGTCCCAGATTTGCCGTTTCCAAATGCCACACTCCCTCCTTCTGATGCTGTAAGTGAGAGAAAATTGGATTTTTCACCAGTCATATGCCTCGAACACCCACTGTCAACATACCACAGCTGCCTGTTCCCTAGACTGTTTCCTGCACTGTTTGCTGGGTTGTTTGCTGGGTTGTTCTCTCTCACTTCAGCCTGCAAAACAAATCAAGGGTTAGTTTTGGGAACCCAGATCCACTTGGGTCCCATTCCTTTAGACGTGTAAATCTCATCTTTCCTAACCCACATTTGTTTTACATGCACTGAGTTCTTTTTAATGGCATACTTTCTTATAGGACAAGCATATCGATAATGCCCCGTTTTACCACAATGAAAACAAACAATATTTTCAGATAATCCCACATATTTGTTATTCACTGGATAGGTCATCTTAGGCACAAAACCTAGTCCTCTTCTATTTTGACTATGATGAGTGTTTAACCATTCCAACGCCCTTGAGGACCTGTTCCAGAGCTTGTTTGTGGCAAGGTCCGATTCTAAGTGTTTTATTTTTTCAAGCAAGTTTCTGTTTTCTTCCAGCAAAGACTCGACCTTACCTTTTAAGTCAAGAGATTCTTTTTCTAGCTCAGTCAGTTTAGTAGAACAAGTCTCTTCTTTCATGAGTAGAGTTTCTTTAAGCACATTGATGTTTTCATGCAAGGCAAGAGTCTCTTTGTCAACTTCAAGCTTTTCTAATTTAAGGGTTTCATTTTCAAGTTCTAAATCTCGAACATCCCCTTTTAATTCAGCACATATATCCATTATATTGTACACTAATTTCTCAAGAGTTGATTTATTTAGACCACGTACCTTGTTCTTGAGTTGAGTCAGACTATCTGTTGACCCATCATCTGAATCAGTGTCACTCCTTGCCATGAGTGCTACATCAGCTTCCCCAGCTTCAGACCCTTCCTCATCCTCCCTTGAATCTCCCCAGGCCGTGAGCATAGCTTTTGAGAGTCTTTTCACCGAGCTGCTTACACCCTGTTTCCTCCCCTGTTTTATATTTTTAGACTCGAAAGTTTTAATTTACCACTCACTGGAAACGGTTTTGCTTTTTGGAAAATATTTCGGATCACCCTTCAGAACAACCTTGGAAACAGGGCGATCAGGGTGTTTCCAGAATAAGCTGCGAAAAACTGCTTTGCACGATTTTTATCTTTTGGATTTTGAGCAGCTTCTTCAAAGATTTGCAAGAAAGATTTTTCTATGGAGTATCCTATTCTTTACCTTAAAAAACGGTTATTAAAAATCTTAAGGGATTTACAAAATCTTTTTGAATAAAAAGAATATCCAATTTTTGGCAAGTGGATAAGGTAGTTGAGAAAAATATGGGCTAACTGCTGAAGAACACCGCCTTGTGCAAGCGGTTCAGGAAGTGTTTTTCAGCTCATGTCACCTTACCCCTTATAGCTAAAGGATTCTATTTTCTCTAGGATTTTAGTTTCCAAAAATTTCAGAAATAGTTTTTCCATCCCTTGTGGGTAAAGGATTCTATATTCTTCAGATTTTTTAGTTTCCAAAAATTTGATGAATTGTGTTCCAAGCACTATAAAAGGTGGCTTCTTACAATCTTGGACACATCGGTTTTCAAAGAGGAAAAAATCTGAGTTCATGAGCTAAAACGTTTGAAAAGAAAACTGAGCCTTGTGAGTGAATTAATTGAGCTTTCAAAGTTGGCATACTAGGACTTCATTGTACCCTATATTAGCTTAGTTAAAGAAGCATTGTAATAGGGTGTTTTTTTCTTTACATTCTTCTTTCACAAGAGTGAGTAGAGTGTGTGTCCAAATCAAGGGGATTTTAGACGTGGGGTAACTTGTCTTAGGGAAGACAGGTTACGTGTGTTACAAGTTGTAACAAGGTGTGTTACTATTGTAACGTGATTAGCCCGTTTAGTGAAGTGTTTAAATCCTACACGAGGTAGGTCGTGGTTTTTAACCTCAGTTGGGCTAGAGGTGTTTTCCACGTAAAAATCCTGTGTCCATTATTTCCGCATTCAATTTTGTTGGATTTTCGCTTCTGCTTATCTCAGAAACAACCTGTGCGAACAGGGTCTAAGACTGTTTGTCAGCAACTTGCGAAAATCGAACACCACAATTCACCCCCCTCTTGTGGTTGTGTACTCTCTAATTCAACAAGTGGTATCAGAGCAGGTTCTCCTTTGAAAAGCTAACACCTTTGAGAGATCCTTGAAGATGAGTACTCCACAAGGCATACTTGAAGGTCAATCCATAACTCGTCCACCATACTTTAATGGCCAACACTATAGTTGGTGGAAGAATAGGATGGAAAACTACATCCAAGCCGAGGACTATGAGTTGTGGATGCTCATCAAACATGGACCACTCATCCCTAAGAAAACAACTGAAGATGGAAAGTCAATCCCCAAGGAGCCTAAGGAGTTCAATGCTGAAGATTACAAGATGATGGAGAAGAATGCCAAGGCCAAGAAACTCCTATATTTTGGCCTAGGTCCTGATGAATATACTTGCATATCTGAATGTGAGTCGGCCAAAGAAATCTGGGATGCTTTGCAAGTAGCTCACGAAGGGACCAATCAAGTAAAGCAATCTTGGATTGAATTGCTTATGAGAAAGTATGAGCTGTTCGAGATGGGTGATCGGGAAAATGTGATGGACATGTACACTCGCTTCACTCACATAACGAATGAGTTGAAATCCTTGGGAAAATCCTTCACCACTGAAGAATTGGTAAGGAAGATCCTAAGAATTTTTACCTCATTCCTGGGAAGCAAAAGTAACGGCCATCTAAGAAGCTAAGGACATGAACAAGATCACCCTAGATGAGCTGATTGGAAACCTCCAAACATATGAACTTAGGAAATATTCTCAACAGAAAGATGAGACAAAGAGAGAACGAGGTCTTGCACTAAAGGCCTTAGAAGATGATTCTGATTCTGAGGAGGAGGAGATTGCCATGATGACTCAAAAATTTAAGAAGTTCTTCAAGAAAGTCAAAGAAAACATCAAAAGGAAGGACTTCGGCAAAGTCAGGAACACCCCTCGGGAACAGTTCACTGGGTGTTTCAAGTGTGGTAAGCTGGACCACATTGTGAGAAACTGCCCACTGCACAAGGAAGAACAAGAACCCGAACACCCCAGAAAACAGGGGAGGAAACAGGGTGTAAGCAGCTCAGCGAAAAGGTTCTCAAAAGCTATGCTCGCGGCCTGGGGAGATTCAAGTGAGGATGAGGAAGGGTCTGAAGCTGGGGAAGCTGATGTAGCACTCATGGCAAGGAGTGACACTGATTCAGATGATGGGTCAACGGATAGTCTGACTCAACTCAAGAACAAGGTACGTGGTCTAAATAAATCAACTCTTGAGAAATTAGTGTACAATATAATGGATATATGTGCTGAATTAAAACGGGATGTTCGAGATTTAGAACTTGAAAATGAAACCCTTAAATTAGAAAAACTTGAAGTTGACAAAGAGACTCTTGCCTTGCATGAAAACATCAATGTGCTTAAAGAAACTCTACTCATGAAAGAAGAGACTTGTTCCACTAAACTGACTGAGCTAGAAAAAGAATCTCTTGACTTAAAAGGTAAGGTCGAGTCTTTGCTGGAAGAAAACAGAAACTTGCTTAAAAAAATAAAATACTTAGAATCGGACCTTGCCACAAACAAGCTCTGAAACAGGTCCTCACGGGCGTTGGAATGGTTAAACACTCATCATAGTCAAAATAGAAGAGGACTAGGTTTTGTGCCTAAGATGACCTACCCAGTGAATAACAAATATGTGGGATTACCTGAAAATATTGTTTGTTTTCATTGTGGTAAAACGGGGCATTATCGATATGCTTGTCCTATAAGAAAGTATGCCATTAAAAAGCACTCAGTGCATGTAAAACAAATGTGGGTTAGGAAAGATGAGATTTACACGTCTAAAGAAATGGGACCCAAGTGGATCTGGGTTCCTAAAACTAACCCTTGATTTATTTTGCAGGCTGAAGTGAGAGAGAACAACCCAGCAAACAACCCAACAAACAGTGCAGGAAACAGTCTAGGGAACAGGCAGTTGTGGTATGTTGACAGTGGGTGTTCGAGGCATATGACTGGTGAAAAATCTAATTTTCTCTCACTTACAGCATCAGAAGGAGGGAGTGTGGCATTCGGAAACGGCAAATCTGAGACAATTGTCGGTATAGGAAAGATAGATTCAGATTGGGTCACAGCCATGTAAGAAGAACTCCATCAGTTCGAAAGAAACAAGGTATGGCACCTTGTGCCACGGCCAGAGGATAGAGCAATCATTGGAACCAAGTGGGTGTTCCGTAACAAGCTAGATGAGTGCAGAACAGTCACTAGGAACAAGGCCCGGCTGGTGGTTCAAGGCTATAACCAAGACGAGGGAATTGATTATGAAGAGACTTTTGCACCTGTTGCAAGGATGGAAGCCATTCGAATCTTGATAGCTTTTGCAGCCCACATGGAGATCAAGTTATATCAAATGGATGTTAAAAGTGCGTTTCTAAATGGGTACCTTAAAGAGGAAGTGTATGTCAAACAACCCCCCGGTTTTGAAAGTGATGAATTTCCTAACCATGTTTTCAAACTTGACAAGGCACTTTATGGTTTAAAACAAGCTCCTAGAGCTTGGTATGAGCGGTTGTCAAGCTTTTTATTGGAAAATAATTTTGCAAGAGGCAAGGTAGACAATACCTTGTTTCTAAAATCTAAGGGGGAACATTTGTTGATTGTCCAAGTATATGTCGATGACATCATATTTGGTGCAACTCATCATGAATTGTGCAATGAATTTTCAAAAATGATGAGGAGTGAGTTTGAAATGAGCATGATGGGTGAGCTTAATTTCTTTTTAGGCTTGCAAATCAAGCAAACTTCAAACGGCACCATGATCCATCAACAAAAGTATATTAAGGAATTACTTAAGCGTTTTGGGATGGAGTCAGCCAAGCCCATTGATACTCCCATCTCTCCTTCAACTAGGTTGGTAATGGATGATGGTAGTCCCTCAGTTGAGGAGAAATCCTATAGGGGCATGATAGGGTCACTCTTATATCTAACTGCTAGTAGACCTGACATTGTTTTTAGTGTTGGTCTATGCGCACGTTTTCAGTCAAACCCTAAAGAAACTCATCTAAAGGCTGTTAAAATGATTTTTAGGTACTTAAGACATACACCTGATCTAGCCTTATGGTATCCTAAAGGTTGCAACTTTGATCTTGTTGGGTATGCTGATGCTGATTACGCAGGTTTCTTGGTTGATAGGAAAAGCACCTCAGGTATGGCTCACTTTCTTGGACCTTGTTTGGTATCTTGGGCAACCAAGAAACAACTCTCTGTTGCCTTGTCCACAGCAGAAGCTGAGTATGTGGCAGCTGCATCTTGTTGTGCTCAGTTATTATGGATAAGACAACAACTCAAGGACTTTTGTGTTGACATAGGATGCATTCCTATTTATTGTGACAATACAAGTGCAATTAACATTGCCAAAAATCCATGTCAACACAAAAGAACAAAACATATTGACATTCGTCATCATTTCTTGAGAGACAATGTTGAAAAGGGAGTGATCTCAATGAATTTTTGTGCCACTGAAAATCAAATTGCTGATATATTCACAAAGGCATTGAGTAGAGAACAATTTGAAAGGAATAGACTCGAACTAGGCTTAATTAGAACAACCTGACCAACCTGTTCTCTCTCCCTGTTTGCAAAATTTAAAAGTGACGGGTACAACATGTTAAATTTTTGTTTGCAATCAACTTGTATGCTATGTTTAGCATATGTGAGGTTTGCAACTTGCTGACACTCGTTGAGGTCTAATGAGATTGCCCTTATTATCCAATGTTACCGAGCAAGTAACCTCAAGAACAAGCATCAGAAACAGGTACGCCTCTTGTTTGTCAAATGTGTGCAACAAATTGAAAACTGCTAATCTCTTCCCGAGGCGTGCGCAATAAATGCTAAAGTCCGTTGCAAAAACGGGCAAAATCTTTTAAAAATTTCGCACGTCTCTCTCTCCCTTTAAAGCTCTTGCTCAATCTCTCACCTCCACCGAAACTCTCTTGCTTTGAAACTCTGTTCAAGAAACCCTAATCTCTCTCCTTCCTCTGAAAAATGGCGTTCCCCATTAGCTTCGAGAGCTCCTCGACCTTGACCCAGGGCAACCAGACACAGGGCACAGCCTTGCAAACAGCCACAGCCTTGTTTGCACCTACACAATTTCTGACGGCCCTCATGGAAGGTAAAAATACTGAACCTCCTCGATCCATTGCCTATAAACCTTTTGGGTTTTTGAAAAGTATCGACCTTAGAACAGTGAATTTGAAATTGGAAGACATCCCGTACAAATTTGGGTGGGAATTGATTTTGTTTGGTGAAACGGGCGCATGTCAACCCCAAGAACTTGTTGGGGCATCTGAAAGAGAAATTGGGGGCTTTAGATGAACTTTTTCTGTTGGACCATGGGTTAGATGACATCAATTCGTTTGGGCTGTTTCCTGAGCAGGAAACAGGGTCAGAAACAGGGCCTGAAGTTTTTAAGGAGAACCTAGGGGAGGATTTGTCAAGAGAAGAAGGGGAAAGTAGTGGTCAACTGGAGGAGGCCCCTGCCAAAACTGAACAAGCCACACCGGTACCACCAACCGGTGAGAAACGCAAACGGTACAAAATTGTGGCTAGGCGTACTAGAATGCCAAGAACACGACCACCATCAAGGCCTAAAAGCGGCCAGACTGAAGAGCCCTCAAAAAGTGAACCCCTTGTCAAACCAAAACCACAAATCCCCTCTTCGGCCAAACCCACAAACAGACCCACAAGAAAATCAGCCCGAATAGCTTTTCACTCCACTCCTCGTCCTGCCAAACAGTCAGCCCCTGTTGTTGAGGAGATTGATTCCTCCTCTGAGCCTTCATCAGATAGCGACACTGAGAACACTGCCTTCAAACAGGGCACGCCCGTGTTCTCAGAGTCCTCAGAGGATACGCCTCTTTCTATACCAAAACCATCACCCCTCAAAACTCCCAAGAGAAAAGCCTCCCTCAAACATGCCTCCACCCAAGACCCTCATACTGAGCCCCAACCTAAACGAGCCAAGAAATCTACCCCGTCTGTAATCTCAGCCAAACTGACCCAATTGATTCAGAGACGGATTGTCAGGGGCAAAATTATAAAGGTCAAATATTTTGAGGAACAGGGACTGGGGGTGTTTCTGCACAAGCTGCATGCACAGGGGTGGTATGAGTTGTTTACAAACACCCAGCTGGGGTGTTCTGTATATGAGTTAGCAGAGTTCTATGCCAACTGCACTGTCACCGAAGGAGTGATGACAAGTATTGTTAATGGGAAGTAGCTTCGCTTTGATGCGAAGATATTAGGGGACATTCTGGGGATTCCCTCCACAGGCTTTGATATATATGTGAGGGAAGACAAGACTATTCTAGGGACAGCCAGGCTGCTGGAACTCGCCCAGAAATTTAGCCAGCAACCAAGCCTGCAAACATCCAAGTCTGTGAAGAAAAGAGACATGACATCGCTCCATCAATTGCTATTTTAGTTTATCATCAAGAATGTCATCCCCAGAGGCCAGGGTCGCAATCTTGCTGATGCCATGGATCAGTGTTTGATGGATCTGATGGACACGGAAGTGTAAATTAACCTTCCTGCCATCATGATTCGACTTATTACAAAAATTGCAAACACCTCTAGGGAACATGATCTGGGATATGGCTTCTTTCTGACTAGTGTGTTTGAGCACTTTGGGGTGACACTGCAGAAGAAGGTGGGCGCTCAGCTCATTGATGAGATCGGGGTTAACACCCTTATGGGGTGTGGGTATGCTTTGATTGAAGGGTCTGCCTCAGAACAGGGGACCAGAACACCCCGTCCTCCTGTTCCTGGCAGTTCCTCAATCAAGCTTGAGGCTGCTTTGGAAGAAAACTCTCGACTCAGTGCTAAGCTTACTGCGGTAAAGGCTACCCTGGACGAGGAAAAGGCTCTCAATGCAAAACGCCATGAAGATATCCTCGCCCTTCTCTCTTCCCTCTCAGCAAAATTTTCCCCTTCTGCTCTCTAATCACCCCCCATCTGTTGTCCTCATAGCCTGTTCTCACTTCTCTTGGTGAATCAGTGTGTACTTTGTTGCACTCTTTTGATGAATGACAGGATATCTTGTTTTTTGATTGCCTTTGCCTTACTTGCTTTTTGTTGTGAATTACTTGTGTGTGACTAGGATGGCCAATCTCATTACCGTACCAACACACTTGAGTGTATCGCCTATTGCCTTTCCTCCATTACCCAAGTGGTGGTGATAGCAAACACCCTCTGTTTGACTGTTTGCCCCTACTTTTTAACGATGCCAAAAGGGTGAAGATAGGATGACCAATATTATTTTAGTTTTACCATGGACGAGTTAAATTTCTTACACTCTTTCGATATTGACTGCTTCATGTGAATTGTCGGTCCTATAAATACTTGGCAGTAATCACTTCAATTGTCCTTGAAAGTCAATATGGTCACTTGGTTTGCCATCATCAAAAAGGGGGAATTTGTTAGAATGTATAAGGTTTTGATGATAACAAATCCAAGTGTTGTAGTAGTTGTTGTTGTTCCAAACAGGCTTTACCAACAGGGTCTTACTGCTGTTCTTCAATATATTAAAACTGCTTGACTAATGGTTTATCAAGAACAGGTACTCAAGTCAGCGATGTAAGAACAACCATGAGGAACAGGCTCTGTAAGGTGTTTGAAGCATATCCTGTGAAGTGTTCGAAACATAAGATATAAGTGCAGCTGTGACAAACAGGTTCTGTGAAGTGTTTGCAGCAAAGTCGTTCTACAAGATGACTAGTGGTTACAATAAGATGTCTTGATTTGATTTGGTTTTATATTTTTAGACTCTTGTTAATATACCAATTAGAAAGTTTTAATTTACCACTCACTGGAAACGGTTTTGCTTTTCGGAAAATATTTCAGATCACCCTTCAGAACAACCCTGGGAACAGGGCGATTAGGGTGTTTCCCGAATAAGCTGCGAAAAACTGCTTTGCACGATTTTTATCTTTTGGATTTTGAGCAGCTTCTTCAAAGATTTGCAAGAAAGATTTTTTTATGGAGTATCTTATTCTTTACCCTAAAAAACGGTTATCAAAAATCTTAAGGGATTTGCAAAATCTTTTTGAATAAAAAGAATATCCAATTTTTGGCAAGTGGATAAGGTAGTTGAGAAAAACATGGGCTAGCTGCTAAAGAACACCGCCTTATGCACGCGGTTCAGGAAGTGTTTTTCAGCTCATGTCACCTTACCCCTTATAGCTAAAGGATTCTATTTTCTCTAGGATTTTAGTTTCCAAAAATTTCAGAAATAGTTTTTCCATCCCTTGTGGGTAAAGGATTCTATATTCTTCAGATTTTTTAGTTTCCAAAAATTTGATGAATTGTGTTCCAAGCACTATAAAAGGCGGCTTCTTACAATTTTGGACACATCGGTTTTCAAAGAGAAAAAAATCTGAGTTCATGAGCTAAAACGTTTGAAAAGAAAACCGAGCCTTGTGAGTGAATTAATTGAGCTTTCAAAGTTGGCATGTTAGGACTTCATTGTACCCTATATTAGCTTAGTTAAAGAAGCATTATAATAGGGTGTTTTTTCTTTACATTCTTCTTTCACAAGAGTGAGTAGAGTGTGTGTCCAAGTCAAGCGGATTTTGGACGTGGGGTAACTTGTCTTAGGGAAGACAGGTTACGTGTGTTACAAGTTGTAATAAGGTGTGTTACTATTGTAACGTGATTAGCCCGTTTAGTGAAATGTTTAAATCCTACACGAGGTAGGTCGTAGTTTTTAACCTCAGTTGGGCTAGAGGTGTTTTCCACGTAAAAATCTTGTGTCCATTATTTCCGCATTCAATTTTGTTGGATTTTCACTTCTGCTTATCTCAGAAACAACCTGTGCGAACAGGGTCTAAGACTGTTTGTTAGCAACTTGCGAAAATTGGACACCACAATTCACCCCTCTCTTGTGGTTGTGTACTCTCTAATTCAACAGTAGCGCTCAACTTTGTTGAATTGAAATTAACTAAAGTAATTATCGTGGATTATGTTCCGGCTATTACGTAGGGAGAATAAGCAACCATATATTTGACCTTGGTTCAGGCTCCTTTTAAAGTCTTTGAAATCTGGCTTTAGGAATAGATCACTTCAAGTTTCATGGTGACCTTGAAATTTGACTTCAAAATATAGTTAATATGTCATTTTGTGCTTTGTTTCTCATGAGCACGTCAAATTTTGTTGAACACCCAATCTTTTTAATGCCATTTATCTCCTTGGTTAGATTCCAAGTTTGCCTGCAAAGTCACACTAAAACAACCTTTGTGAGAGACCATTTGAGATCAAATTCTAGTCTTGGATTGTTAATAACAATGATGTCAGTTGGTCTAGCTTTGATATGTAGAATAGCCAAAGTTACTCTGTTTTATTTTATAAGAAAAATGACTTTGATACCCATGTCCAAAGTTGCTTCATCTCCCTTGGGGAGCAAATGACTTTGATATTTATATCCAAAGTTGCTTTGTTTCTTTTGAGGGACAGAGTGAGTGACTTTGTGAATTCTCATATGCTATCTTTTTGTCAAAGAAGTTTTCATACGAAGTTTTCTTGTTGTTCGAGTTGAGACCTAGGTGTTCTCTGGTTAAAAGGTATACATTGATAACTAAGTAATTTATCTACAATTTCTGATCTCTTTGTAAGTTTTAAAAGTGATTTGTAAAAAAAAAAATTTCAAGATCTTGGTCTTTAATCTTTGCCATGTAGACATCCATTAGTGTTTTGTGAATTCTCATTTTCTTCTTTTAATACTTTGATAGTCATTTTAACAGATTTAATCTCAGATAAATACCCTTGTTCACATCTAATATAATTTAATAAATATGTGCTAGATGTTCTTTTGTAATAATAAGAAGATGTTTAAGTGTTAACTTTTCAAAATTTTCATCTTCTTCTTTCTTCCTCAATGTCCTCATTTTCCATAAGACAAAGGTTTGTCCTTTTTGCTTCCTCACTTTCAATTTCATTGCCTTTGTTGTCACTCCATGTGGGAAACACAACCTTTTTATTTCCCTTCTTAACTTTGCACTTTTTCTTTTCATTTTGCTTCTTTGTGTTCAGGTAATCTTTAATCATATGCCATGTAAGTCCATAATCGTAACGAGTACGCACATTAGTATCAACTTTAGAGGAATTTTCAGTTTTGGAGTTTCATTCATTTTTCTTTAAAGTTGAAATTTAGATTCCTTTGTAACATTTTCATGAAACCCTTGGCTATCAAATCCATTAGTTCTTTATCATCATCATTTTACACCTCACTTTTCATTTCAAAGTCTTTATTTGTGGATTGGAGAGCAACTCCTTACTTTGGCACTTGGTCATGAATCTCCTCTTGTATATGAATCTCATGGGTTAAAATTTTCCTAACATAATCATCGAAGTTAAGGGTTTTTAGGTCCTAGGCTTCTTCAAATGCTGTGACTTTGGGTTACCAATTGCTTCTTGGAAGAAACCTCAATAACTTTCTCACCATCTCCTCATTTGTGCATGTTTTACACAAAGACTTTAGGTTGTTCATGGTCTCCGTAAGTCGAATGTACATATCTTTGATGGACTCTCTAGGATGCATCTTGAAGAGTTCATACTGGTGGACATAAAGACTTATCTTTCATTCATGAACTTGACTTGTCTCATTATAAGTTATTTCCAAAGTGTCCCAAACTTCTTTAGCTATGTTACATGCAGACATATGGTTCAACTCATTTGTATCCAAACCACAAAATTAAATATTCAAAGCTCTATAATTTTTTACAACTCTTTCAACCTCTGCCTTGGTGCATTTTGATCTTGACTTTGACTAAAAAAATCCACTTTTCTTCAAAGTAGGAAATAAAGTTTTCAGTGGAGATGGTTTCTGCAAAGGTCATAATCATGGTCTTTGATGAAGATTTGCACAAGTTTTTTCTAATGAGTAAAGTTAGATACATAAAATAAAGGAGGTATAGTGAAAGAGTATCCTTGGTCAATCTTAGCAATTCCAATGAAAGCCATGATCTTTCCCACAAAATGGCTAAGTCAAAGTAAGGGGGCCTACTCTGATACCAGTCCAAAGTTAAAGAGATAACACCGTAAAAGGAGGGTGAATAAGATGATTAACAAAATTGAAACTTAGAGAAATTTTGAAGTACGTTGAAATAGATTTATCATATTCAATGTAAAATAACTTCGAGCTTTAGAGACCAAAGTTAAGAATAAAAGACCAAAAGCATAGATAATCAAGAGACAAAACACATGATGTTTTTTTACGATGTTGGCCCTTCTAAACATCCCTTATCATTCTCATCCCCTAAATAAAATACTTTTTTGTGCTTGAGATTAAAAGATATATGGATCTCCTTTAGAGCCCTCCTCCATGTATTTAGTTTGAGAAATTTAAAAGAGTGAAACCTCATTTGTCCTTGTTTAGACCGTGTAAGTTCACATTCATCCAATCACATGAAAATAGCATCACCTTACACTCTGAGTGGTAATCTAACTCAATGATGTCAACAAATTTTCCATAGTAGGATTTGCCTTCAGCTTCTATTGTAACGCGAAAATTTTGGATTTTCTTCGACTTATCTCTTCTTTAGGTATGAAAGTGACATCCATTAATGACAAATACGTTCATTTTCTTAGTAACTGGGTTAGCATCACCCGCCATGACCCTAACCTTTGATTTTGGCTCATCAACCTTTGTTTTTAACACCTAAGTTACAAGTGATAAAAGCAATTAGAATACACAGATAAGGCTAAATAGATATGTAGTTCATACAAATATAGCATGATTACACTTTCTTATAACCAACTAGGAAAGCAACCACTTCTGCTGAAGTTCATCACTTGCTCAAGAGGATAAGATTTCATCCCTTGATTTAAAAACAACCTGAAAGTTATCATAATGTTTCAATATTTTATGCTATTGAATATCTGTATTCCTAATCAATTAATCGTACTAACCTATGATATTCATCAATGGCATCAAGGTGGAGGAGTACATATCGATGAGCATGTTTATAGCTTAGTTCATCAAATTCGACCATATGTACTTGTCCTCTGGGTTGATCAACTGTGTCAAATAAATAGAAATTCTTATTTAGACAGGCATCATCATTTCTTTGTGGTCAATTAATAACTGGTTCCACTGCAAAGTATCTCAAACATAAAGTTATATACTCTTAAGCAATATATTGTTATGCCATTGAGCATTCAAGTTGCACCTTATTAAGCACAAGTGCTTTCAGGGACGCCAAAAACCTACACCAAACATATACATGGGAACATGTGTATAAACGTGTATACCTGCATATTTATAAAGATAATTGGTAAATTACAATAAAATGATATCTTAATATAAAGTTAATAATTAAGCTTATATTGAAAGTGTTTCAACCTCTCTATCGGATACCTCCATCTATAGAGAACTAACCCTCTAAGCCTTGCTTCCTCAGTTAAGTGTACAATTAGATGCACCATGATAGTAAAGAAGTTAGGAAGAAATAGTTTCTCCATTCGACATAATGTCACAACCACATTAGTCCAACTTCATTGAGTTTCTCAATAGTAAGATTCATGGCACATAATTCCTTAAAAATGTGGACAATGCACACATAACATCTATAAGATCATTGTCTTTTGCTGCCCTTAATGCAATCAGAAGAAAATCTTGCATAAGAATGTGGTAGTCATGGTTTTTCAAATTGAATAGCTTAAGCTTCTTTACATTAACACACGAGATATGTTAGTTATGTATCTGTCTATGACTCTTAGATGCTTTAAAACACTAAGTAATTGTATTTTCTCCTTATATGATTGTAATAGTTTGGGGTTAATTCACATTAATTACTTACCTAATTATAATCGTTAATCTAACAAAGTTAAACACCCTCATTTCAATTTGGCTTTTAAAATATTTATGTTATTAATGGTTGAGACAAAAGTGGCCTCTGAATCATATCTCATGACGCAATGAATAAAATCATTCAATACTTATAAATAAATAAATAAAATAAAATAGTGTAATTATCAAAGTGATTAAAAGTTATAGTCTTTGTAAAAGGTATTAATTAAGAACGGACTATATGTTTTGCTCACTTGAGTTTTGTTAAATAAAATAAAAATTCAAAAAATTGTAAATAAGTAAATAAGTCAATAATGTTAAATAAATATTTATAAATTAAATAAACTACAAGAATTAAAGTTACCAAATAATAAACAAAGAGCTAGTGTAAGTTTGTGTTAGTTGAAGGGATGAATAAGCCTAAATAAGAGTTCACCTAGAGAAATAATTTGCGTTGGCTTAGAGAAAGAGAGAGAGAGAGAGATAGAGCGAAAGAGAGAGGTGATGTTTTAAGGCGAAAAAATAAAAACAAACAATCAAACTAGATAGCAGTAAAAGAAAAATCTGGTTCCTATCTCCTTTTCCATCTATTCAAAGGAATGCTTAAAGGTTGAAATATAATTTTACTTGACTATGTCAAGAAACTTCTTACCATTTAAAGAGGGTAAGTAGCCACTAAAAATTTATTTAAGCTTTTAAATTGAATACTCTTCCTTAGTCCATGTTTTTGGTGAACAACCTAAATATTCCACTCTCTTGTGTTTAAAATTAGGACAAGAGAAGCACAGTAGGTTTTAACCTAATTAATTCTAGTAATAAATTACTAAGTACACACAATGAGTAAAAGATGTTAGATAAAAGAAAGGAGTAGGAAACATGAAAATGATGATGATAATAATAATAATACTAATAATAATAACAATAATAGTAGTAGTAGTAGTGATAATACTAATAGTGGGAGTAGTAGTAATAATAATAATAATAATAACAGCAGCAGCAACAATAATAATAATAATAATAATAATGATGATGATGATGATGATGATGATGATGATAACAACAATCATCATCATCATCATCATCATCATTGCAACAATGATAATAATGATAGTAACGGTTAGCAAGAAATCATAACATTTATAAAAAGGGTGATTGCTTTAATTTATCAAAATCATTGTAATGATAATTAAGTAGCAATACTAACAATAAAGGACCTGTGTATAACAAAATTGAGGCCACTTTTGCCGTCATTGAGCCATTAACTAGATAAGCCAAACCTGGGAGAGACAAATTTCAAATCAGGTATGTTTACTGCCTATACCTTTCAAAAATTCATGTATTTCTTATAAATAGCAAAATCTCATAATATATGGCAATTTAATGAATCATTTTCAGGCATTATTTTGCCACGTAAGAATTAGACCCACTAATTATGAACCATCAAGGCTTATACCTTTCAGTTTCGCTAGTATTGCTTCAGCCCATACTTCCGATTGGCCTGGGAGGTGTGTACCTATTTGGTGATCACATTATACATACGAGTTCATCAATTTAAGTTCCATTTTCAGATAATAATTGATAACAGTTTTAATATAATTCGCTCTCCCCTTGATTTTGAACTTAAATGAATTAAAATGTGGCTGCTCACTGAAGAATGAATTTCTCATCTTTACAGTATAGGGGTGAAGGCACTGAGCTTCGGCTCATTGTTTGAATATTTTTGTGTTTTGTATTTTAGATGGAGTGTCGGGGATTTAGGCACTTAGATACAAAAATAAGGTAGCAAGATGACCCGTGAACCTAGACAATCTCACAGTGGCATTCTATAAAGTTTCAAGGGTCATGTGACATTCTGTAAAGTTCCGGAGGGTCAGGAACAGTATGTTTTGCAGTATGGGACCTTAATTAAGGTTGAGCATATATGAATGATACATTATTCAGTTCTCTTGTAACATAAGAGTCATTATAATGTTTATGTAAATAGTTAACCAAGGGTTATCCTCTGAAGGATAGCAATAATGCCGTAACCCTGAGGTTATTACAGCATCAGTCACTAATAATAAGCTAATCAAATCTAATTAGGTAATTATAAGTGGGGGTGCTATAGGCTACAAGTGTAGTATCAAAGCCAGGTTCAGTTAAGGTCATTACGAGCTACAAAAGGCTTGTAAGTTTTGTTAGCAGAGGTGTGACAAATTTTAAACTTTTGAATGGACTAACACATGCATCAATAATGTGCATGATATTCCTCCTTGTGCTTTTCATTGCTTGATTATTTTATGAGGAACCTATTAGGGGATCCACTTGCATATTACTTGTGTAGATCATAGAATCTCAACCAAAGTTTGTACAACATCAAATAGTATGTAACATTCAAGTATGTTGTGGACTTCATAACATTATTACCTTATGGTATTACGGAACCTAAGACAGATGAGCAATGGTAGAGCGCATGCAATAGTTTATAAATATGAACAATTAAGGTGAAGCCTATTATGAAGATTTAAAATACTTTCAAATTATTAGCAAATAGACATATTAGCAGGATCATGGGACGTTGCTTCCATGCAGTGAATGAATTTTTCATTGCATTTGACATAGGTATAAGTGGATAGTGTGTTTATGTGCATTTGACAGTATGTTCAGGTGGGTGACATTGAACAAAGAGACATAGATGATGAATTATTGTTTCATTTGGGTTATAGGACTTAGATTGAGGATATTTAGCTATGGAATGTGCCTCATATTATGTCTAAGTTTACTGAATGAAACCATATAAATCTTAGATTCCCATCGAACGTAGTAAAGTAGATAGATTTTTAAAAATACAAATAAATAGGAAACAAGAAAAGGAAATAAGAAAAATCATATGAAGATTCGAGGTCGTGATTTATATGCAATAATTATGTGGGGGACTACTAGACGGTAAATCTTGATAAACATATATGAGTAGTTTAACAACCAATGATAATGCTTGATGGCTCTTCAGGAAGCTTCAGGAGAATAGCATAATTTATTATTCTATCATAATTATTGCTGATGCACACATGCAGAGGTGATGTATGCATTTCGGCTATTAAGACAGGTTCTTCTAAAAATAAAACCCCTATGCAGTAAAAGTGCAAGGAGTGGGGGACTTCTAAAATTTAGGGCTAGAATAGTGCTAGAAGTAGAACATAATAATATGCTCAAGCTGTGCTGCTTTAATGATGACATTGGTTATAGCATTTTGTTGGTGTTGAGCACTTGTCATTGTGTTAATATAGTGATGCTAAAGGAAGGAAGAATTCAAGATAAACAATTGCTCGATGGAAACTACCAGTTAGAATCATTAAGGGAACATGAAGGTTAATAAAAAACTTATGATATTATCTTCCTCTTTAGTGATGGCATAAGGTCAAATATGGAAAGTCAATGTGAAAATGCTTGAATTTATGATATTTTTATTATAAGCAATGGGTATCAAACAAGTCCATACAGTTTTGGCTCACATGTTCTTTGATAGAGTAAATAATAATGATGAGTATAACAGAGTCATAAGATAATGCTTACGAGAAATGAAAAAGTGATTTAAGAGTCCTTTAAGGCACGAGTGGAATTTAATGATTTTAGTAACAGTGTGGTATAACTCATAATGGCTAGAATTTCTATCTTTGGACTCAAGTATTGCGTAGCCATGAGGATGATATTGATGTTACGAAAGGACTTGATGTTATATTTGAAGTACCGAAAGTTAAAGTTTTGATGTAGCAACAAGAGATCACATATAAGGAGTGAGGTATTTGAATCATTTACCAATGGCTTGAGAAACTATGTATGTCTTACTTACATCAGAATAAACTCATGTGATGCCAACCATAAGAATCTTTATACTAATGAGTAAAATCCTATAATCATATACAAATTGATGTAGAATTCACAAAAATATTCTCTTTTCATTGAAAAACCATGATTTCTGTTATAGCAATTGAATGTTAGTAAAAAAACTATACCCTATTTCAATAAATCCTAACTTATATTACATTTAGAACATCTTGATTATATATTTCCATGAGAGTATAACCTTACTTTGTTGGAAATATTCCATAACTTTAAACCACTCTGTGAATTCTAATCTTTTGTCTAAAATATGAAGATTATCCTTCACTTGTCTTTGCTAATAACCCCATAATGCTGCCTTCTACGAGCCTCCTATAAATAATCTGAAATCACACTCTCCTGGTGTATAATCTTAATTCATTCAATGCAACTTTGTTATTGTTTTTGAAATTGCTCTCTGTAAGTAAAGGCATATTTGGTACTTTGTTTTTTTAATAAATATCAATGTTGTCGAACCCTTCCTTAAATCATCATATCAAACTGGTCATGCTAATGATCTTATGAGGTAAACAATTCATTGGAAGCTATTGTTGACATTTACGTGCTGATCTTAAGTTAGAAATTATAACTTTTTCTCCTCAACAATCCAAATGAATCAAGCTTTTGCTCAAATTCTGATCTACCATAATGTTTTCAACACTTTTTCCTTAAACTGGTGGTGATTACCAATCATATGTCCTCATTAATGTTATTTAGTTTGTTATAAGGAAAATTTATTTACAAATAACCTGCTCTCTACCTTATTTGTTAGTTTCCTCTTTGAGGCATTTGCCACTTCTGTTACCTCTTCATAATACTGATGACGTCTCTGGGGTGGTAACTAAGTATTCCCACTTAATTTTGTTACCTTCATCCTACCATCGGACATATTGCTCCTAATTTCAGTATCTGATTCAGAATCAGACTATAACATGATTCTTATTTTTTTTCCCTTAATTCTTATTTTTTGTTATTTATAAAAGAAGCTTCCTTAACAAACTTTCCTAATTCACTTGGTTGGTTCCCAACTATCATTTGGAAAATTCAAACCTTATGACACAACTCTAAGCAAAAGAAACCTTGAGAAGGAAATGAAAGAGATATATTCCTTGGTTTATCTGGAACTAAAATCTTAATCATTACATTGTTTTTAGTAAAAATATTTTAGCGAACAATCTGCTTACTTAATTGCTAATTTGGGGTCACCATTCCTTAAATATCCAATTGTACGCTTTGCTTGTTATTAAGCCCATATGATTGCCATTCCTTCCTATAATAGTAAATAATATTTGCTCTTCGATGAGTTACACTAAAGCTTTTCTTAAATTTCATTTCTTATAATCACTAAATAGATGCCTTGTGATAGTTGCTTGAATTCTTATGAAAAGTGTCATCTAGAGAGTAACTTACCTTGTCATTATTTGTTAATTTTCTCTGTATACCCTTATTTCCTATGCCTCTATAATCATATATGCTTTTTCCTTATTTTATCTATAGACATGTTTTTGTAAGGGCTTCCATTTTTAGCTAATAAACCTAAAGCTTTCCATTTTAATGGCTTTCGTGAAGTTGCAATTACTCCAACGCTAATATTCGCCTTGATTCATGTTCACCTAAATATATTACCATTTGGAACTGACCTCTTAGTAGATACCCCTAGGGAAGAAAAGGGAAAAAAAGGAGTTGTTGAAACAACATTTCAATATCAACTTTTGAGGTAGTACTATGATAATCTCCTTTTTCGTAAATAACAGTGTTTGACTCGTAGTTAAATTACTTGATCATCTTTTTGGATAAATCATACAAATGACCAAATTTCAAATCGTTTGGCCTTATAGTTAAAATTTTAGGTAAATCTGATTCTTTACACTAACTAGAGTTCAATCCTTGCATATATAGGTGCTAGGCCTACAATTTTGTGCATCCATCGTTCTATATAGATATCTACTTCTAAAAACATTGATTTAAGCACTGTTGATATTGCAACCCTTGGATGCAATTTTAGGCGAAACAACCCTTGCTTAATGATTTAACGAGAGAACTATATATGTAGTGGAATCTAAATTGTTTTTATCTAAATTCTTTTCAGGTTGTCTATGACCTATTAGGAACACCAGTAATGAACTATTTTTGGGGTGGACAGTACAAGTCTTTCTCCATCATGAAAATGACAGCCAAAAGGACTCTAAGTGTGTCCTTTAAGTTCTTTATTGTATAGGGTTACTATAAAAGGATCAGTAGACCTTATGAATGAATGATACAATGTGGATTAGGATTTATTGAGGAATTAATAGGGCAATGACTCAGTGATTATTGGAGGGATAAGAGCATTTTCAAGGTTTGCACTTTGGCATCCATTGATGAGGGTAAGTCTAATGTGAAATTTAATTTTTGGAAACTTATAGAAGTTGTTCAATCTTATTGGAGAGTAGGATTGCCAATGCTTCGGCAGGAGGCTAAAGAGAAACCGTAGAAATGGAATGCTTATGGTACACATTCAACAGTGCACGCTGAATTCAAAAATTAATATTACCATGCTGGGTAAAAAAGGAAGACATTTAGGGCAATATTTTAGGGAAACTGATCTTTGGATACAAGAGATCATATAAGATTGTGGAATAGGACGAAGTTGAGGGTTTATAACTTATGCTGATATTAGACTTGAGTGTGAGAATGATATTAATTTGAGGAGTGTGATAAGAATTCAAATTTGTTCACCTTATAGCCATTGTGGTGCATAACGAATAAATCAATTACGTTGTGGTGCATATGGAATAAATCGATTAGCACATATGTGTATAGGTAGAAATATTAAATTGCATGATATAACATGAGTGGATGCCAAGTTTGAGCTTGAGGTTGTCCAAAGAAGTTTTGGGACTAAGTAAGAAGGTCACCCACGCAATTTAGAGGCCACTGGGTACATACAAGCAATTAATTAGTCTATAGAGGACATGCCACAAGCTTGTACACTTCAGTTTAAACATGATGTAAGGATTACCTATGTTGGAAGGATTATTTTTCTCTTGTGATGATAGACAATTAAGTGATCGTGGTTACAATGGCCTGCCTAATCTATACATAATAATTGGTACAAAGCTTTTCATTATTAAGCAATGTAATTCAAGATATAGTCAAAGAGGACATGAGAATAGAAGGATTGAAAAGAGCATCATAAATTAGTCAAAAGAACTGCATATTCAAGGAAAAAGGTCCTAAGAGTTTTAGGTGGATTGCAAGATAATCAAAAGGGCTCATAAGAATTAATTTGAGCATTCTAGTACACGATTTAGCTCTAATAGCACATTGGAGAATGTACTTTGGTTCTTTATATTTCAATACTCAACAACAACACACCAGACCTAATTCAAAACCTTGAGATAAAACTGATAAACCTCAAATTTGACTCCTTTTGAACCCTTTCCTTGGTTTAGTTTCCCTTGTTTTTCCTTTAACATGGTGGCATTTAACAAAGTTTTGTCACCTCTAAGCCTATTTCTTTCCTATAATCCCGTTCCAACTCTTCTATAGGCATTTTCTGAGTTATTAACGGAAGAGGAGCAGTTAAATGTGTAAACAAGACAAAGTAAGACCAAAGAAGGTCACATGGAGACCTTGAGGGAGGCAAGATGGTAAGAAAACCAAAAGTTCAAGGTGCAGGGTAAACGACAGCAGTCGTGTAGTTGACAGCCTGGCCGTCGACACCCTACAAAAGTGCAGTAGAGTTCCAGGAGGTGGCGATGGCCCACCGTCGCTATCCCGATGGGCTATCACTAAAATCACGCAATTGTCTTATTTTTGAGGGGTCACGTGATTTTGGCTGAGAGAAAACATCTCAAAACACTTTTAGTGCGAACTTTTAGGGTTAAGTTTGATTTGATTGTTGGTTTATAGTTGAATTGAGGATTGTTCAAGACATGGATTCTATAATCGACTAATCTAAGTTTGTTCTTCCTTTCTCTCTTCTTTGTGGTTATTCGTTTAGTTTTCGTTCTTGCTCACGAGATTGAATTTGAATGTTGAATTTGTTTTACACAATATGATTAGAAGCTAAATTCTTAGTCTTGGATTGGGAATTGCCACTATTATGCGAAATTGGATCATGTTCTAGGTGTTTGCAAATTATGCCCATAGTTGTGGTTTGAAATCTCACTTAGTATGCCAGGTGTTCGATGAATTACTCAAAAGAGATATATTCATGATTCTTAATTAAGGTTTAGGAGATCCGCGAAAGTTGAATCCTCTATCTAAAGTGACCTTGTGAGCAATTGAGCATCCTAACATGAGAATAGTTAGGGGTTCAATTGGATAGAATGGGTTACTCAATCTTATTGTTTTATTGATTCTAGCTTCATGAAAATAGATAATTAGGATTGATTAACCTGTCTAATGACCTTTGAGAGAAGGCGTAGATGTGCTTTAACTTGTAACCATTCCATATTAGTAATTTGTATGGGCAGATTTGCATGACAGTTTAGATTCTAAAGGAGCATAATAGTGTGGTGAATCCCAATGTAGGACCTTTGTTATTATTCAATTAGACACTTACGTTAGTTCTTAGCAAATTAGGGCTAATATTTGGCATAAATTGACTAAAGTGAACTTTTACCTGAATTGAGTGCAATAAGTTGAATTCGGTGATTGGAAAAGAGTTTCGCGTGGACACGACCCATATTTGCCATTGCTAGCTACAACTGGCACCGTGCACTTGCAGTGACATTTTAAGGCAATAAGTCTTAGGTGCCGTTGCCGAGGAACTTATTTATTCCAACATCGAAAGCAATTCAAAATGCTCTAAATTAGGCATTTTCTTTTTCTTTCTTTTTCTTTTTCCTTTTTCTCCTGTGCTCTTTAAGCTTTGCTTGGACTTGCTTATGCTTGGTTTAGTTTTTGGCTTTGTATGCATAGGCATAGTCAGAGGGATTGGCCACTCATTCCCTTTGACCCTGAGATAGAAGCTACTGTACGGAGGCAAAGTGGTGTGAGAAAGCGATAATAACAACAAGTCATCATGGCCGAGAGAACCCCTAGGGCGCTGCGGGACTATGTCTTACCGTAGGCCACCGATGTCACCTCGTCGATCGTCAACCCGGCCGTCAAAGCGGACACCTTTGAGCTGCGGCCCGCTCTTGCGACCCTCGTGAAAAAGGACCAGTTCAGTGGACATCCCACGGAGAACCCCCACATTCACCTTCGCAACTTCCTAGCGAAGTGTGACACAATCAAGGTCAACAGGGTCTCCCCTAATGTAATTAGGCTAAGGCTCGTTGCCTTCTCGCTGATGGATAGAGTCAGTGATTGGCTCCTTAATGAAGAGCCTAATTCATTAACCACTTGGGAGGCCCTATCAACTACATTTCTTAGCAAGTACTTTCCCTTGGCCAAGATCGCTAAGTTGAAAGTGGAAATCACTTCCTTCTCTCAATGAGGCAATGAGTATATCAGGCGCGGGAAAGGTTCAAAGATCTTCAACGCCAATGCCTCCACTATAGTGTACCCAATTGGCTCTTAATCTGGCTCTTAATCTAAACCTTCTACAATGGATTAGACCAGTCTTTAAAGATGTCTATTGACGCCGCAACTAGCGGTGCACTCATGGAGAAGTCGATTGAGGTTGCAAGAGCCCTATTGAAGGAGATGGCCTCCAACATCTATCACTGGTCCAGCAAGAGCGCAGTCCCAAAGAGGACCAGTAGAGTCTGCAGAGTTGACACTGTGGACCTACTTGCTAGCAAAGTTGATGCTCTGGCACAGTGATTTGATAAGCTTAACACTCCTTCTTCAGGGAGTTTAGTGGGGGGTCCCTCAGGTGCAATGTTTCAGGTTGGGGCCCTTTGTGACATTTGTGGCATTCAAGGCCATATTGCTGCTAAGTGCCAATCTACTTTCCAGAGTGTTGAGCAAGCCAATGCTATGTAAAATTTCAACCTGTGCCCACCACCATAAAACAACCCCTACTCAAACACATACAACCTGGGTTGGAGAAATCATCCCAATTTCTCCTACCGCAATAATAATCCCTTGCCTCCGAATGCCTCTTAACCTTAGCCCCTGGTTTTCAACACCGAGCACCCTACGCCCCACCTCCACCTCAACAATAACCACCTCCACAACCTAAGTCCAACTTAGAGAGCTTGATAGAGCGCTTTATAGCAACCTAAACCAAGACTAATGAAGTTCTTGGTGAGCAAATTAATCAGATGAACTCTAAGTTTGATGCCATAGCTTCCCATCAAAAGGTGATGGATACCCAGATCGCACAGATCGCTTAACAGGTAGCAGTTTGTCCTGACCGCAGGGGCAACTACCAGGCCAGCCCAAAGCTAACCCCAGGGTTCACATCAATGCTGTTTATACGAGAGACGAGGGGCTTGTGGAGAGTCCTGTGATGATACTTCAAGAAGTGGCTACAGTTCCTCTTTTTGCAGGAACAATAAAATTGAAGAAGGATGGGGCTCTAAGTCAAGAAGAGGAAGGTTATCAATCTTCTCTAGTCCGACCTTATCAACCTCCTATTCCCAATCCTCAGATGCTAGCGTGCTCAAAGCTTGAACTGGGATGGTTCAATTTCTTGATTTGCTAAAAAAGGTCAACGTTAATGTCCCCTTCTTAGAGATTTTAAAGGAAGTACCATTATATATGAAGTTCCTAAGGGGGCTTCTGTCCGCAAAGGGTGAGCCTGAAAAAGATCTGGTGCCTGTCATTGGTGAGGTGTGCAGCATAGCTCTACAGTGTGGGTCCCTATCGAAGCTGTGTGATCCTTGTAGCTTCTCTATCCCGTGCTCCATAGGAGACATACCGATTGAGAGAGCCCTCTATTATTTGGGCACAAGTGTAAGATTAATGTCTCTCTCCCTCTATAAGAAACTGAAGTTGCTCGATCTGAAAGCCACAACCATATGTATTCAGTTCGCAGATTGCTCCATCAAGCAGCCTATAGGCATCCTAAATGATATTCCAGTTCAAGTGGGTAAGCTTCTTATCCCCTATGACTTCATAATTTTAGATATGGATGAGAACCCCCCTATTCCTATTATCATGGGAAGGCTATTTTTAGGAACTACGGGGGCTATGATTTGATGTGCATATGGGGAAGCTGTCATTTCAGTTATGTGGGGAGAAGATCAACTTTTGCTTTCCCCCTCCAACCCCTATCACCCCTCCAGTTCGAGAAATCCCCACAGCCCCTGATGCACATGAGATTCATTTCTTAGATGAGGATGGGATAGCCCAACGGAATTCTATGCTCTATTTGAGCTACCTCCCCCAGTTCGTGCCTGTTCTAAAGGCCCTATTGTTCATCGTAAGGTGCTAATCGATGATGCATTGCCACTGGAGGTTCCCTTCAGTTCGCCTCCACCATCCCCGTCACGAAATACTTATGTTAAAGGTCAAGCTCGTGACCTAAAACAAGCGCTTCTTGGGAGGAAACCCAAGCTTTAATGCTTTTGGGAAAAAAAAGAGAGCGAAAAACACACAAAAAAAAAAGGAGAGAGTCAAAAAAAAAAAAAAAAATCCAAGTGCACAGTGCACAGGCGATAGCTAGGCTGTCTTTTGTACGATGCCTGTCGCCTGGGCTACAGGCAAACAGAGCAGACGTGATAGGCTTTTGCCGCAATGTCGACGGCTAGCCGTCGCGATACCATTTCCTTCCTTCCTCTTTCTTTCTCCTCCTTCTTCCCCCTTGACAGCCCATCGCCCCTTTCTTTCTCTAATTGGGCCACCTCACCCTCATTCCACCACCAATCTCAGCCTCTTCTCCACCAAAGTCCCCTCTTTTCCTTCAAATCCTTTATTCTTTTCATCTGTTTCACTATAATCTTCCATCAATTTCCTCCTTTTCTTCCCCATTTACTCCATCTCTTATCTCACAAACCCTAACCTTGAGGTCCCTCTCTCTAAATTCCGGTGCCCTTGTGATGTTTTTCGGCCATCTTCTTATCGGAATTCAATTCTCCTCATTCTAACCTCTCTTTTGGCTACCATATCATCCATCCCTCCCCCCACTATCTCTCTCGATAAATTTCACCACCATTGAAGCTTGAGGAGAGAGAAAGCTTCATCTTTGGGGCACATTTCCACATGCGTTAATCACTAGTGGGAACTTAAATTTCACACTTTTTTGTGTGGTTTTTGGGTTATTCAAGGGTTGGTATCAATTTGAGGTTTGAAGCTTGTGGAGTTAGCTTCAACCATGGGTAAGAAAACCACCGCCTATGGGCTTTCACAGTCAGGAGCACCAAAGCATGCCGAAACGGGCGCCTCCTCCTCCGCCACGGCCAATGCACCGCCAAGCTGGGCCCAAGCGGCCCGAGGTAATCGCCCTCCTCCTTCTTATGTCCTTAGTAAATATGAAATTCGCTTTAGCAATTAAGAACACAGTGGTCACTTTGATTTAGTTGCTATAGATGAATTATCGAACCTAAGTATATGGATGTTGATATGTTAAGAAGTATTGGGTTATGGGATATATTGCATGAGTTGTTCGAGGTTGCAAGGTGGGTGGAGTTCATGACTTTAGATAAACCCGTGTATGAGTGCCTTTGTTGGGAGTTTTTAAGCTCCCTTAAGGTGGATTGAACTACCGCCTTCAAAATCAGCCCGTACACATCCAATTTTGATTTTTTAATTGATTATTTGAGGCCAATCTTATAGAGTTTGACCGCCGATTGCATCTTCCACATGGTGGGGTTTGGACTGTTGGTCATGAGAATTTTAATGTCTAAGACTTTTGGAGTGAGATAACCTGTGACAAGCGTACCCAGAACACCGATAACCATGGGTTTCATGTGCCTTATAGTGCTAATGGCTCCAAAGCCACTTCCATGTGCAACCCTACCCCTTAGGTACCTTCATAGGTTGATCACCAACGCTATCTTTCCTAAACATGAGAGCCGAGGTCGGGCTCATTTGAGTGAGGTTTTCTTGCTGTAGTGTATCCTCAAGGATGAGAACTTTGATACGGGGGGGCCTTTATTTTGTATCAAGTACTCTCCCAAGCTTCATCTCCCAAATCCCCTATTGCTTGTGGCAGCCTTATCACGGCCATCACCTGTGTGTGGGGTTTGGAAGCCCAAGTCATGACTATGCCCCTTTGTTCTTGGGAGGCCGGCTCAATTTGGCCACTTGCATTCAGAAATAGATGTTCAAATGTGCAGGGTTTGGAAGCCTAAGTCACGACTATCACCATGGCCAAGCTTTTTCTCCCCTCCTTGATCCCACAAAGACCAACTACGTGGATGCCTCCAATTAGGTCTATGACGATGATATTCATGCGGAGTCTGATGAGGAGCGAGCCTAACCCAAGCTGGGGCTATTAGAGGGAGTATTGGTGGTGGTGGAATAGAGGATGTAGCTGGAGGTTCCGGGACGATACCCCCTGAGGAGGAGATGTATGAGCCTCCATTGACTAGGAGCCGCGCTGAGGCCAGCTCCTCAGGCTTCGACGAAGCCCAACTCTATCAATACATGGACGACCACTTCTCCCGCCTCAACCTGAGGCTCGATGCAATTGATGAACAGTAGCAACAGGTTACTTAAGATCAGAGTGAGCTGCTTCGGTGACAGATGGAGTTCAATCGTCGGTAGTGTAACTTAGAGCACCATGTCTATTATGCTTATGAGCACCACCAGTGGCTCTGTCCTCCACTAGATTAGAGGCCTAGTAGCCCCCTGGGCCCTATTGATGCACTATGAGTATGTTCCTCTTCCCCTTATCTCACATGCCCATTTCATTCATTAGGGATAATGAACAGTCCAAGCATGAGGGGCTTAGCTTGTGAGCTCTGATTGGCTGTGCTAACATGAGCTGCACTTTGGGTTGTCTAGATTGGGGCTTGTGATTGGTTGTGACATGTATATACCCATCTACATTCGGCATGCATGCATCTAGATATCATATTTCATCCTAGCCTAATTGCATTTAGGATGCATTTAGATTAATTGCATATGGTTCTTCATTTCATATCTAGGATCTAGTTGCATACATATGACCTATTAGTCGCATTTTCATTTTATTTTCATTTTCTATTTAGTAGAGCATATATCCTAAAGCATCTAGGTTAGAAATTTGCATCGTAAAGGAGACTTGATCAAGTTGGGTGCGTATAAGCTTTCGAGATAGTCATTCTTACCCTCTCTTCTTTGTCCTCTATTGCATTTTATCTCCTTCCTACTTGGATTTTATTCCTTTCAAAAAAAAAGAAAAAAATAGAAAAAAAAGAGAAAAGATTTTGAAAATCCCACCTATGACGATGAGCCAAGACATTGGCAGTCTGTTGGTTGACATGGTTGTGTGTACTTGGGGGGTTTTTCTTGGAAAATGTTCTTACATGATGATTTTTAAAAGTTTTGACTGGTTGTTTGGCTTTGCATACTAGTTGCCCTTAAAACCCCCTTTTGATGATTGATTATCCCTCTTAAGTGGGGCATTCTTGGGACTAGTTGTGAGTTTTGTAGTTTGTCCCATGAGATTTTTAGGCCTCATTAGCCTATTCATCTATATAGCCTCACTGTTTCATTTCTTGTGTGACCCTCAGATGTGCATCTCTTTTAAAACTTGGTTCGTTTCTCTCTAGGGATGCACATATGCTATGCATTTGACAATATGATAGCGGCATTCTTTGATTTATTAGTAGTCACATAGCCAAATAGCCTTCCTGAAAATTATGTTACACCCCTCGCTAGCTTTTTGTGCCTTATCCTGATTTTTCTTGTTGCAAACCTAATTACTTACCCCCTGGCCTTGCATGATTTCCAATCTTTATGCCAGCATTAAGTCGAGCTTTATTTTAGTGAATTTTACTAGGTAGCATAAGGTGTAAGCTCACTTTGGAGGTTGAGTATTTTCTGTGTGCTCATTGGGTTGATAGCAACTAAGAAGTGAGTTGATGTTGGGCTTTGAATTGTTTACCACCTGCCAATCAGAAAAAAAAAAAGCAAAAAGATCGAAAAATAAAAAAAAGAGAATGAAATGAAAAATACAGTGTTGGCACGGTTGGTAACTTCTATTATTGTCTCAGCTCACTTCCTAGGCCCATTCAATGGGATGTATGTTTCAGTATGGTTAGTTGGGATGGTATAGCAGAACAATGTAACGTTCGGGATATGTGTGATGCTTCTTAGTCTCTTGGCTTTAACTCCACATTCCAAGATTTATTCCCCTCCTTACCTCTTGCTATGCCCCATTACAACCCATAACAAGCCCTCTAGATTGTCATTTGCATTTATATTTTAGTAGTTGAGGATTAAGAATATTACCAAGCCTATGGTAAGATTGCTACATTTGCAACGATGATTGAGAAAGCCTTACATTTTCAACCATATGAGAGGAAGCGCATCTATTTTGTTTTCCCCTATCAGAGTCACTACTAGGCCTGCTAGTCCACTGCTTATTTGGGAGCATCTTGATTGGAGATGGGGTTATGATATGGGATAACTGGATGTTAAGTGAACAGTGTGGTTTTTAATCGATTTTAAACAAGTTTTGAAACTACATATTTATGCCTTGAGTTATCCCACTGTTGTGTCCATCTATGCTTGATTTGGCTTACTTTCCATTGATCTTGCTAGAGGAGGTGAGCAATTAGAGGTTTTAATCCCCTGTTAATGCATTCGTGTCTTAGTCTTGCTTGAGGACAAGCAAAAGGTAAGTATGAGAGAGTTGATGAACCTCAAATTTGACTCTTTCTGAACCCTTTCCTTGGTTCAGTTCACTTTATTTTCCCTTTAATATGGTGGGATTTGGCCAAGTTTTGTCACCTCTAAGCCTATTTCTTTCCTCTAGTCCCGTTCCAACTCTTTCATAGGTATTTTCTGAGTCATTGACGGAAGGGGAGCAACTAAATGTGTAAACAAGGCAAAGTTGGCGCAAAGAAGGTCACATGGAGGCCCTAAGGGAGGCAAGAGGGCAAGAAAAGCAAAAGTTCAAGGTGCAGGGTAGACGACAGCAGTCGTGCAGTTGACGGCCTGGCCATCGGCACCCTGTAAAAGTGCAACAGAGCTCCGGGAGGTGGTGACGGCCACCCGTCGCCATACCGATAGGTCGTTGCCAACATGACGTAAATTCTCCTAGGCGATGGCCAGGCCATTGCAACTTGATGGCCATCGCCTGGGCCCCGTCTTTTCCCCTTTTATTCTTAATTGTCTTATTTTCGGGGGGTTATACAATTTTGGCTGAGAGAAAACCTCTCAAAACACTTTTAGGGTGAACTTTTAGGGTTAAATTTGATTTGATGGTTGGTTTATGGTTGAATTGAAGATTGTGCAAGATGCAGATTCCACAATCGATTAATCTAAGTTTGTTCTTCCTTTGGTTATTCTTTTAGTTTTCATTCTTGCTCATGAGATTGAAGTTGAATGTTGAATTTGTTTTACATAACATGATTAGAGTCTAAATTCTTAGTCTTCGATTGGGAGTAGCCCCTATTATGCAAAACTGGATCATGTTCTAGGTATTTGTGAATTATGCCCATAGTTGTGGTTTGAAATCTCACTTAGTAGGCCAGGTGTTTGATGAATTGCTCGAAAGAGATATATTCATGATTCTTAATTAAGGTTTAGGACATCAGCGAAAGTTGAATCCTTTACCTAGAGCGACCTTGTGAGCAATTGAGCATTGTAGCATGAGAATAGTTAGGGGTTCAATTGGGTATAGTGGGTTACTCAATCTTGTGGTTTTGTTATTCTAGTTTAATGAAAATAGATAATTAGGATTGATTAACCAGTCTAATGACCTTTGAGAGAATGCATAGATGTGCTTTAACTTGTAACCATTCCACCTCAGTAATTTGTGTGGGCAGATTTTCATGACCTAGTTTATATTCTAAAAGAGCATAATTGAGTGCTACTACTTGGTATAAATCGACTAAAGTGAACTTTTGCCTGAATTGAGTGCTATAAGTCGAATTCGGTGATTGGAAAAGAGTTCCTCGTGGAGACGACGCGTACTTGCCGTTACTAGTTACAATCGGCATCGTGTACTTGCAGTAATATTTTAAGAAAACAAAAACCTAGAGAACTTAGTCTCTTGAAAGCAGCTTGTGCAAATTTCCGTGCCATAAATGGAAACAACACCACAATTAGAGCATACGTAATCTAAAGCTTGTGCGTTAACCATAAGACATCACAAGTTGCATGGGAAACCGAAGGACATATATTGAGTGGTATTTCTAAGATTCTTTCCAATTATAAGTTTCGAGGATGAAGCTCATTTTAGAGGGGGAGGCTATAATAGTTCGAACTTAATTCATATTAATTACTTTAATTAGTCATAATCGTTAATCTAGCAAAGTTGACTTCCCACATTTCAATTCGATACTTGAAATATTTATGCTATTGTAGGTTGAGCAAATAAAGTGACTTCCAAATCAGATCTCATAATGTGATGAATAAAATCATCCAGTAGTTATAAATAAATTAAATAAAATAGTATAATTATCAAAGTGATTAAAAAAATCTAGTCTTTATGAAAGATATTAATTAAGAATAGATTTTATGTTTTTCCCTCTTAAGCTTTGTTAAATAAAAAGAATTACAAAAAAAATTATAAATAAATAAATAAGTCAATAATGTAAACAAATATTTATAAAGCAAGTGATCAGAATGCAAGAATTAAAGTACCAAATAATAAACAATGAGTTGGTGTTAGATTGTGTTCATTCGAAGGAAGAATAAGCCTAACTAAGAGCCCAACTAGAGCATTATTTGCATTGGGTTGGAAAGAAACGGGGGAAAGAGTTGAGCTGATGGTTTTAAGGCAAAAAAAGACAAAAATAAACCAAACCAAACAACAATAAAAGAAAATATGGGTCCTTATCTCTTTCTCCATCTCCATGCACATAACACACATCCTCCCCTCCCCCTTCGACCCTTAGTAGCACTAGGACCAACACCCTATGTTGTGCCACCCCCATGTCGAATGTCATCCCACACTGCCATTTAACCGGTCCGTTGCTGGAGCTCACCCATCATCGATCATCTCCCTTCATGCTTTTTGTCTAAAATGAAGGTTAAAAGGTTGAGATGCAATTTTAATTACCCATGGGGAGAAAACTATTACAATATAAAGAGAGTGAGTAGCCTCTAAAAATTTGCTTAAGCTCTTAAAATGAATACTCTTGCTTAATCTCTGTCTTTAGTAAACAATCTAAATATTCCACTGTCTTGTTTTTTAAAATTGGGACAAGTTAAGAATACTAGTTTCACTATTTAACTTAATTGATTTTGTAATAAATTACCAAGCAAAGGAATGAGTAAAAGATGTTGGCCAAAAGAAACAAGTAGGAAACATGATAATAACAACAACAGTAGTAGTAGTAGTAATAATAATAAAGAACACAATGACAATATTAATAGCAATGACGGTTAATAAGAAATCAAAACCAATATAAAAAGTGGGCATATGTTTTAATTTATCAAAATTATTATAATGATAATTACATAGCAATACTGACAATAAAGGACCCGTGTACAATAAAATTAAGGCTAGTTTTGTCATCGTCAACCATTAACTAAATAAGTCAAAGATGGGAGAAACAAAATTTTCAAATCAGATATGTTTGACGCATGGACCTTTCAAAATTTCATGTATTTCTTACAAAGTGAAATATCATAATATAGGACTATTTAATGAATTATTTTCAAGTGTTGTTTTGCCACGTAATAAGTGGACTCATGATTATCAATTATCAGGGCTTATGCTCTTCAATTTCACTTGTACAGCTTTAGCTGAGTGTTGCTAATCAGTCTAGGGGGTCTGCACCTATTCAATGATTGCATTGTACATATGAGCTCATCAATTTAGGTTTAACTTTGAGATATTAATCAATAAAAGTTTTAATATAATTCTCTCTTCCCCTTATTTCATAATAAAATGAATTGAAATGCGGCCACTCACTAAAAAATTAATTTCTCATCTTTACAATGTAGGGGTAAACATACTGAGTTTCAATTTATTGTTCGAATACTTTTGTATTTTGTATTTTGGGTGGAGTGTCAGGGGTGCTTAGGCACACGAAAACATAAATAAAAGAGCAAGATGATACGTGAGTCCAGACGAGCTCACAGTGACGTTCCGTAAAGTTCTGGGGTTCATAGACAAATATGTTTATTGCTATTGGACGTTCATTGAGGTTGGGCATATATGAATTGTACATTATTTAGTTCCCTTGCAATATGAGGTTTATTTTAATGATTACATAAATAGTTAATCAAACTTATCTTCGTAAGGATGACGATAATGCCCTAACCCTGATGTTGCTATAGGACAGTTGCTAATAATTAGCGAATCAAAGCTAATTAGGTGATTATGAGTTGGGCCATTACGATAATGCCCCCACTATACCTGTCACTGTTCATCTCTATAATCTCTGTTACAACTGATAAACCCAATGAACAGGGCATTACCGCCATCTCGAAGGCCAAGGCTCTATACACCATGAATAGATATAATATGGGTCACTTATATACATCTTCAAACTTCATTCAATCATATACAAGTAATGACTAACTAACTTAGAGTTTACATCACCATAAACTTACATCACTATCTACTGAAGTGCTTACTAATGGTCTCCATATAATATGAACAGCCACCACTATGAACCCATCTAGATATCCTTGGACCCTCAATTTATTCAACTTGCTTGATAGAATAAAGTAACTCATGTGCACGCCCAAAACAAAACATGAAAAAAAACATTTCGAGTGGTGAGTCGAAGCTCAGTACATACATCATGTATTGTAAAATAACCTTGAACTGTTTGTTAGACCCACTTTGCAATTCATTTTAAGTTAAAATAGCGAGTGAGATAAATGTAAAACTACATTGCTGATTATTATCTAGTAGTAAGCCCCTTGTGACTGTTACGATCTACGGATA
The DNA here is from genome assembly GCA_029747015.1 of Carnegiea gigantea. Taxonomy (NCBI): domain Eukaryota; kingdom Viridiplantae; phylum Streptophyta; class Magnoliopsida; order Caryophyllales; family Cactaceae; genus Carnegiea; species Carnegiea gigantea. The sequence goes on along the minus strand of JAKOGI010000848.1, from coordinate 116,668 downwards.
GGTGTACACCTGCCAAGCCGATCGGCTGACCTGGCCTGAAGCTGCGTAGGTAACTGGAGGCTGAATGCCCTATAGATTATAACTGATGGGGTCACTAATTAAATTATAAATCACTGTATAAACTGTTTCATTGATGTACTTGCCAAAACCTGATAACTTTGATAAATGTAGTCTGATTCCTAAAGATTTAAGTAATGAACATACCTGGGGTCTTTATAATGTAATCTGACTTACAAAATATGTTTTTAACTTGATAAATATGTTGTGACTTGATAAGGCTATGCATAACGGGGAATGATAACCTGGGTCTCAAGGCTGTTCATACAATTGTAGGTATGTATATTCAATAAATGATATTCACTTATATATTTGAATAACTTTCATAGAAAATGAGTAATTCATACAATTGCAATAGTTAGCAAATACTTAAATGATATACATAACTTAAGTAATTGGATATAACTTTAAAACTAAATAAATGAAAGCCATTAAAACAGATAAAGTAAGTGAAAATAGAATAAGCCACAATAAGACCAAAACTAGAGAAGGTTATAATAGTTGTCAATGGAAGATTTTTTTTTTTTAAGTCTTTCTGAAATAGGTGACTAATATGGGTTTTAAGGCCCATTGCAATACAATTTGGCTCAAGATAACATGGATTACACTAAATTCGCATGGAGTACACTGGATTTGTCCGATGCTTGATAGTGTGAGGCCAATAGAGGTATTAATTTGGTTCAAGATAGCATAAATGACACTTGCTTGATCCGACAAACATGATTTCCGAATCATTACTCTCCCTGCTTCTCATATTTCATTCATAAGTCCATTAAACATAATTTTCCACCCCAAAAGAGTCATTGAAAACCATAGAAGCTGTTAAACTCACTAAACTTGGTATTTTCCTTCGTAAAGTCTGTAACTCATAAATATACTCCCACAATACATACTTGTCTTCTTTTCTCTCTTCAATTGAGCTAAATGCCCCATTAAACCCCATAAACATTTGATTTACCGCATAAATGATCTTACTTGGCCCAAAATACCCAAAATGAGTGCGTGATCATTCTCACTCAATCTTTATTATTACTCTTTACATAATTACTCAAGATGCTTTCAAAAATCACCAAACTCAAAATACTCAACCAAAATTCATGAAATCTTACACAAAATTCAAAAATAATATGGAAAATCTACAGTAAAATTTTCATAATTTTTCTCTGAGTATATGCTACACAGAAATTAAAATAACAGTCTAATTTGTGCTAAAGCAGGGCAGTTCACTTCAAAAATTCATAAATCCAAAAATACATCTCCAAAATTCACGAAATTTTGCCAGAAATTTTTTAATATCATATATCACCTACAATAAAAATTTCATAAAGTTTGGACAAGCCAATTATTCCCAGTAATTCAAACAGTGGGTGACTGTAGCAAACATTTGAAAAATATTCATAATCCATGTATAAACATAAAGTCCTAAGTTGTGGCCATCTCAAATAAGCATCTAAAACACCACAATCAGATATAAAAAGATCATTTGAGGCCTCGTATATATAACCCACATCAAAATCGCAACAAATAAAACAAGCAAGCTTGAATTCAACTTCCATGATTCAACTCATTTGATCACATTTCCAATTCATCACCCACAACTTTAAACATCACTAAACTCAATAAAAAATAGATAAGAACCATCACTTGGTTCATATAAACATAAGTCATAACATAAATAATCAATAAAACTCAAAAAAATTCCATAGGTTGAGGTTAGGGTTAGCTTACTTGGATGCTTGAATGAAGGAGTTGGGGCTGTGCTTGAGCAGCAGGGGCTGCCATGGCTGTGGGGGATTCCTAGGTGGTTGCTGGTGGCTGTGATGTTGGCTGGGGGCAGAAAAGGGGCAGTGGTAGTGCCGGGAAGCTGGGCAGGGGCTACTGCCCTATTTTTCTAGCCCATGCCGTGGAGAGAGAGTGAGGGAGGGAAAGGTTTGCTTGCAATTTTTTTGTGAGTAATTGATAAATAATTGTCCTAAGGTCTTGGCTAAGAAGTGGCTGAAATTTTCCCTGCCATAAAGTACCTTTTGCAAAGTATATTTAGGTGTAAATCATGATAATTAGTGATAAATAAACACAAGTAACTTGAGCCATGTAGGATTAGCCTAAATCATGGGTTTTGGACTTGATTTTGGGCCCGCAAATAAGTGAAGATTGCGTTAGAGATTTTATAAGGCTCGGGATAAAATTTTCACGATATTAAGGAAAATAATTAATTGATAAATCACACTTACCGAGGCCTACTATCGATTCACCCGATTTAAACATTAAGTAAAACTTGAATTGCAAAGTGGATTCTCAAATGAAATATCCCCCAATTGGATGATTAAATGCGATAATTGAATGTGAAAAATTTAGATAACATAATGGAATTTGTTGAATAAATAAATTGGAGTGCGATTGAATCATTATGCATGATTTGGTCAAATAAACAACCTTAAATGATAAAATGAGTAAGCATAAGTTAAATAAATAAAAATGATTAATTAAGTAAATAAACATGACTCAAATAAATAAACATGGGTTAGGGTCGGGTTTTTATAGCCTTTCCCTTTTAAAGAGTTTTGTCCTCAAAACTTATGATGCTTGCCGATATATGCAGTGCTACTTCAAATACACATGGGTCGTTAGTTCTCATTGCCTCCCTCTAAAGAGGTGTAATTTGCCAAATGTACTCCAACTAAGGGTGTCTGCATATTATATAACTGGTTAATCCCATGTTTCAGTAGTAGGTCCGAGTACTTCTCACATACTAGCTTCAACGAACTTAATTACTTTGGTTCAAAATTGATATTCTGTTCGAAAGAAAAGAACCTTGCTACTAGTAAGGAGGTGCTCACTACTGGTTCATTACCTTGTCCACTAATGAAAACTATTGTATACCCTGATAAGTACAATGATACTATTACGAGCTATAAAACACATTATGTACGTGTCCGAGTTCAACAGGTAGGTACAATCAACAAGCCACAGGATTTAACCTTTCAATGAATTATAAGGCCCAATGTAACTAGTCCCTAATTGTCCTTGGATAGTCGGTCTCTTGCTACCTTTGACTAGAAAAGCCTTTTGAAATAGTTTATAACCCATCTGAGACTTTGGTTGTTTCCTTGTTTTTCCAGCACAATTCTTTTGTTGACCTTATATAACCTCGACATGTACTTGAATTTTCTCTCTTAATGATTGTTTGGGTTAGCTCTGACCTTATACTTAATGTTTCTTCTAGCTCACTTCAATATAATTAGACAATGCTTGAGTCTATGCCCTTATCAAAATGTCCTAATCTGATATTCTTAATGCGTCACATGATCTCCCCTCATCAGGCTACTCAAGGATTTGCTTCGGGTTAATAACGGGCAATGAAATAACCATGGTTAGGGATGAGAGTGATGGAATTATTTGCCAAGCGAATCGTTGCAAACAAAAGAAATCAACAATGAGACTAGAAAAGGCTAATAAAGGAGAGATTTTCATTGGGTGGTTAGAATAAAGATAACCATGAGTGCATCCATAATTTTGAAACATAATACCATAAAAATGATGACCCGGTTACCTTCGAGTTTAGCTAGTGATTTAAAGAAACAAGATGGCTAGCAACTGAGTTCCTACAAGGTGACTTTCTAGATACCATTGACAAGATAATTGCAATTGAGAGAGTGGCCAAAAAAAATACAACAAATAGAAAAATAAATTGGATAAATAAGGTCGAATGGATAAATAAATAACTTGAACAAGTAAGATCTAATGAATAGATAAATGGATTGAATAGGCTGCAGCGGGAACATGCCTTTGCTCATATGGAGCCAAGTTAAGTGTGGCAATAAGATTAAATAAGGATTACTGAAGTTTACTTATGAGGATATAAAATATAGGCATGAGAATTGCAAGTGCAATAAATAAATCAATAGATTGGAGTGGTAAAGTGCAATGGATAGATCAATAGATTGGATAAGCAAAGTACAAATGGATAAGTAAATAGACTGAACAGGTTTCATTAAAAATGTGCCTTGGCTTATATGAAACTAGTTCAGGTCCAATAATAAGATTGAATAGAAAAGCTGGAGTTTACTTATGAGCATGTAAGCTATATGTGTCGGAATTGAAGTTCAAAATAAGGAGAGTAAGACGATTATAACAATCACCCTCACCAATGAGAGATGAGTCATCTTATGAATTTAGGCCTACACATAAATGGAGTATAAGGTATCTGCATGAATAGGTTCTCAACACTAAATGAATGAGATATAGGTATTCAAGAATGAATAAAAGAGATATAAGATACATGCATGAGTACGCTCCTAAGAGAACGAATGAAAGATGATAACAGTCAATAGTATCGAAATATTGACAACCATTTAGGATTGAAAAAAAAAAACTGTATTCCAGACTTAACAATGAGTTTGCAAGAACATGAGAGGTCATGCTAGTTAAAAAAAGGTACGTGACCTTTTGGGGCTTGGAATGGAGAGAGAAATTAAACAATACTAGATAGAAGCAGAACCACACACTAGAAGATTGTGTTGTTGTCATTGTTATAGATCTTTATTAAATCAATTTGCTGATAAATTTGTTATAGGGTGTTAGATGATGTTTTTCCAAGGTTTAATGCTCTAGTTTGATTAAATTCTTGCGCTGGTGGCAGGGTTATCTATAACGCCCCTAATTAAGCATGTTCCACTGTTTGCATTCTCCTTAATAATCTTTGAATTAGGACTAATGAACTCAATGATAGGGGCGTTACTGCCTTCCAAAAGGATAAGGCTTGAAGTGTGTGTGCTAGATTGTGAACTAGAAATAAATAGTTAGACATAACTTCAACCATACACATTCACGCATTATCAAACTATATACAATCAACTATTACCCATGTATATCAGTATAGCAATTCAACATATAATCTATACCTTCATCCACTAAAGATTTCAAAGTATAGCTCCAAAATAGACATGTACTATATCATTGTTGGTCACTTCAGATTCCCTTGCTCAACTTATTCTCTTCATCTAATTTGCTAGCATGAGGGTGATTCAATGAGCATTTGCCTAAAACGAAACATGAAAATATTTTGAACTGTGAGCCGAAACTCAGTACATGCATTCCTGTATTGTTAAATGATCTCTACACAAAATGATTGGGTGCCCACTTGCAATTCATTTTAAGTTAAAACAGTAAATGAGATGAATGTAAAATTGCATTCCTAGTTATTATCTAATAGTGAATCCTTTGATACTGTTACGATCTATGGATTGGTGTACATCTGCTAAGTCGATCGGGGACCTGGCCTAAAGCTGTGTGGGTAACTGGGGGGCAAATGCTCTATAGATGGTAACTGGCGGGGTCACTAATTAAATAATAAATCACTGTATAAATTGATTCATTGATGTATTTACTAAAACATGATAACTTTGATAAATACACTCTGATTTCTAAAGATACAGGCAATGAATATACATGATGTCTTTAAAATGCAATCTCACTTGATAATTCTTATGCACAATGGAATATAATAGACTAGGCCTCGATCCTGTTTAAGAAATGTAATTATAGGTATATGTCATAAGTAAACAATGCTGACTTTTATAGTTGTAACTGTAACAAAAATCCTTAAAAGGCATCCATAACTCAAATAATTTCATAGAAGATAAGTTGCACCAAAATGATTTGAAAGCTAAATGAACTAGGGTAATTTAACTCAAAGTGAAATATTGTGGAGTAAAATTGATCAAAGTAGAATAATTGGAATCATAAAAGAAAGACTTTGATGGTTATAAATTCATCATGAATTTTTGATATTTTTGAGATGGATAATAAAGGTTTGAGGGCAATTAGAGTGTGGTAGGTTTAGAATAATTTTAAACACATCAGTTTGGACCAACAAACACAAATCATGAGTTATCAATCCCCCCACTTCTCCAATTTTGTTGCACATGTCATGCTACTTAGTTCTCCAAACCAAATAAGCTTCTAAATACAATTAAAGTTGTTGCCGATTCAAGGTCCACCTTAGAAAATTCATAACTTTTACCTCCGACCTCCAATTGAGCTATAAAATCCCAATATGAAAGATTAAAAAGTCACTCAACATTTTAATTTATATTCCATAGCACAATCACCACCACACAAATCCCAAAATTGAGCGAAAACACCACTTTACACGGTTTTGGTCTGATCTACGTGGTCGGAGTAAAATGGCCATTACTTCTTGCACAGAACTCGGATTAAGGTAATTCAAAAGCCATTTGAAATATAACTCATTGATATAGCTCCTCACGAAAATTCATAGTTTTTCAACTTGCCACAAATTACCTGTTTTTTTCGGAATAGACCCCTATTTTCGGGCCCTGCACATCTTGCAACCTACTTTATTATCCTCCTTTTTTACATTATTACCCTCTAAACTCACTTGTTGAAATTAACAAAGCATGGGGTGACCCTCAATATCACTTTAGACAGCCACAATCCATAATTTTTACTTCATAATCATCCAAGATTCATTTTCAAATCTACAACACACGCATGACATGCTTGTTGACAAACATCATTTAAACTATGCATAATTCTCGTAACCTTAGCTTATGTCTCACTTGAATTTGCACTTAAAGTTCTCTAAAATCAATGCCAACACGATGATATTCATTACTAATATCAAAGATCAAAAAATTATAGATAAAATAAAAAAACAAAAGGTTAGGGTTTGCTTACTTTAAGCTTGACACAAGGGAAGTTAGAAATGTTTGAAGCTTCAAGAAATCAGAGGGGTGGCTGGTGGTGGTGCTGGTGGTCCAATGGTGGCCTTCTGGTGGCCGGAAGGTACCAGTAAGTGGCTGGAAATAAGCAAATATAGAACCAAAAAGGGGAGGGCTGTGTAGGATGCTGGAGAGGGAGAGAGAGTAAGTCTTGATATTTTGTGAGTTTTGCTTGGTGGAGAGTGACTTAGCTAATACTTTGCTGCGTTTTTAACTTCCAAAAAGCATCTTTTTGCTAATGATAATTAGGTATAATTAGGGACAATTAGCTAAGAAAATGCGTAGTAACTTGTTGGGCCCAAAATTGAGCCTAAATGAATTTGGGCCCGAATGAAAATTTACTTTACGCGATTGAATTTTCCGTAGCTCGAAATTAAATTTTTGGATCGTTATGAAAAATAATTTAATCTCTTAAATCATATTTATTTAGGACCTACTATCGATTCACTCAAAATTTTACAATATTGAAAAATCGAATTGCAAAGTGGGGCTCAAAACAAATTCTCCTAACCGGGATGATTAAATGAGATAAATAAATATGAAAAATTAATAACATGGATTAATTAAATAAATAAAAATGATTTAGGTTCAGATTATTACATTATCAAAATTAGTACGGTTTACATTAGGCTTGGACTTAAGTGAACTATAATATAAGAAAAAAAGCGGAACATCCACTTGCAGATATCTTATATAGTCTAGGTCATGAAAAAGTTGATTTGTATGTTAATGATAAATAATTTTTGTGGTGGATATAATTATACTAACCTCTAAACTCGTGTTACGCATGAGTTGTTTTAAAATTTTAGTTAAAATAGTTTTGGAAATATTAGAATTAATCTTATAATTTAAATTTTAAGAAATAAGACTATTAATAGATCAATAATTTATTTACTTTTTCTCTTCAAAGAATAATTGAAAAGACACCCTTCATTATGATGAGTTTAAATCACTTATTATTTTAATTGTAATATTTTAGTAAATTGTTAATAAATGCTAAAGAGACATGCGTCATGACGTAGCATCTGCACTCACTTTTTTATATATAGTATATATTTCATGTACCTTGCCTACCCTCACCCCCCAAAAAGCATAGTCTTTTAGGTCTATCTAAGTCATTTTTTCTTTTGATTTTTTGTTTGGCTTAATTCTCATATTTATTTTTTGTTCTGTTTTTACTATTATATACTTGTTGTTAGAAATTAGGTTATAAATAGTTCCTTTTGCATTTTTTTCATGATTTATGCCACTTTATGGTTAAGATGAAGTCCTCATTTTCTGTTATTTATTTTATGAACTTTAGGAAAGTATTTGACAACTATTAAGAATTATTTCGTAAATTGGGTACGTGCATGTTTTCACTTTAATTAGTCTAAAAATTAAGTTTTGATTTTGGTTTTATGTTTTTAGACTTTTAGTAAGTCTAAAACATTAGGTTTTATAATTTGGTTGGTTTTATTATTTATTTTGACATTTATTTAAGTGTAGTTTATTTTTTATTTGATTTCAAATTTTATTTTCTATTAGTATTTTCTAAATTTATTATCTATTTTATTTTTCTAAAAACAATTAGACATATCTCTAACTATATAAATTTTGGTATTGGAACATTATTAGTTTAGGTGATTTTCTGTGATTTGTGATATTAATTGTCTACTTGTTATTTTCTGTTAATTTGTAGTTTGACATTGTGAGATTATTTATATTTTTGTTTATCCAAAATATTTGGATTATGTGTCAACTATTTTATTGCTAGAGTTAGGATTAGAATATTTTTAAGTATTAGTATATAATTTTTCAGGATTTTATTTGCTTAATTTGTTTTGTTGTAGCAATTAACGAAAAAAGCAAAATATATTAGAGTAGTCAATTGAATTGGATTCAAACTACCTTGTTATGATATCTTTCCTCAAGGGATCAATCCCTACTTGCCTATACTATAGATATCATTTATAAATCAAAGTAGAGGCTTAAGTTGTGGCTGTATGATAAGTTTTACAAATGCTACAGCCGTTGTCGAGGAAAGGAAAAAAAATTGGTTTTTAACTCTTTGCTTTTACTACTTTTATTATTTTGTTTTGATTTTAATGTTTTATTTTTGTAATTTGTTTTAGTTTATGAGATGAAGGAGTGGTCCTACGATTGAATAGAAAAAGGAGAATGCGTTTGAGCAGTTTGAAAGCAAAGTAAGTGATTCTCAATCTGTAAGCTCCGAATCAGTAAGTTCCGAAGACATAAAAGTTGAGATGGCTACTTTACATGAAATTGCAACATCTGACTTGGAAACACAATGATTGTCCATTACTTATGTTCCATTAGACCGACCATATAAACTAAACTGTAGATTATTCAATCTGTTACGTAAATTTCATGGGTTGCTTGGTGACAATCCCCATCGTCATATTAATGGGTTCATTATTACATGTTCGGCCATGAAACTTGATAAAATCACCCAGGACCAAATTAAGGTTGAGATCCTTTCTTTTTTCACTCCATGATAAGGGCAAAGATTGGTTGTGCACTTGCCCGCTGCAACATTTACTACATGGAGTCAATTTCATAAAGCATTCTTAGGAAAAAAATTTCTAGTTTCTAGGATTGGATCCATTAGAAGAGGAATCTATGGCAATAAACAAGTGGCTGGGAAAACTTTTCATGAGTATTGGCAACATTTTAATAAATTATGTGCTAGTGGTCTCAACATCACATTTTTGACCAATTATTGGTTTGAACAAGTATTGATCCAATAGTTTTATGAATGTTTAGTACCTATTGATAGAAAAGTGGTAAATGCTGCTAGGGGGCTTTAGTTAATAAGATTCTTGCTCACGCTAGAGAATTATTTAACATTATGGCCCAAAAGAATTATAGGAAGAATTTAAGTTTTAACATTATCATCGACTACTTGTGTTGTCGTCCATTAGGAGCTGGGTTTGAAGCACCGGGACTAGCATATCTGTTTTAGGCTAGGCTAAGTGAAAAAGGAATTAAAAACAATCTAAATAAATATGATACACATAAAAGAACATGCATAGAGCTATGATTGGTCCAATTGATGAACCAAGTAATCCAAGCGAGTCCTAACTTACTCAACCAATGCTGAAAACTAGAGATGGTCAGTTGCGTCATCAAAGACCACCTAAGCCCTCGCTCAAGGGTCATAAGCTATTGTAATTAGTCTAACCACCTATTTTCATGGGGTTAGCCTAATTAGACCTCAAATAAGCAAGCCACGGACCTAATTAGGATTAGGACTTTTTTCATATTCAAATCCCAACTATCCTATCCCCCACACTAGCTAATTGACCTCACCTCTCGGCATAAGTCAATCACCGAAAAATATAGATGAAAGGTTTCTTAAGCATTTCATCGAACATTGTGGGCATGTGTTGCGTAAATATATCGGAAGTGCACATGTAGCTGTAGCTAGTTAATCGGTAAGTACGGGCCATCTCCATAGGGAACTTGATTTCAATCACTAAACTGACTTTAAACACTCAATTTAGGCAAAAAGAATTACTGACATTGATTTTCACTTAAACAGTTCTATTCTGTTGAATAATAGTAAACTTGAATAATTCAATAACAATAACGATCCTAGACTGCAATTCACCAAACTATTACACTTTGCGATTCATAAACAAAGTCTTGCAAGCCTGCTGATAAGTCCTTGAAGTGCACTCTAGTTTGAGGTTGTGCCATTTTTAGGGAGAATTATGTGTTTTATGATATATTATGCACTCCTTTTTCTGTTTTATACCAGAGTATGGTTCTTTTCTGTATTTTACAGGTTTTAGACCATTTGAAGTGGATCTAGAAGAAGAAATCCATTTGGCCAAATAAAGGCATAATTATCCCAAATGAAGACCCAAAAAGATGAACACTCAAGAACACTTCAATGGAGGAGCACCCAAATCCAATGGAGACTTTTTGGATTCTTGAAAGAATAACAAGATAAACAACCTGCCAATTAATCCCCAAAGCCTAAGCACCAAGGATTAATATAAAGGGAAGACTCTAAATTACCACTCTAATAAGAGATAAAGATTAAGAGATTTTAAGAGAGAAAATGGCTTCTAGCCTTTTATTCATTCATAATTATCAAAGTTGAATGTAATAATGAGATGGAGAATTAAATAGCAAGATACCCCCTCCCCCAAGCTTAGTGCTAGCCAATAGCATTATAAGGATTTGTCCAATGAAATTCATGCTAAGTGTACAATTAAAGCGGGACCAGTAGAGGGTAATGATGTGCGGGAAATTAGCTGCATATTCCATCTAGACCTTATACATAGAATATGAAGACTTCAAGATGGTGGTTGAAAATCCCTCCAACTATGGCACGTATACCTTGCAAGAAGGTTTCCTGTTTAAGGAAAACAAGTTATGCATCCCAAAGAGTCCTCTAAGGGACTGATTGTCAAGGAGGCTTATGAAGGAGCCTTAGCCGGGCATTTGGTATCAAAAAGACCCTTGAGATCTTCAAGGAGCACTTCTATTGGTCTAAGATGGTTGGGGATGTCCACAAGGTAATCTCAAGGTGTACTATTTGTCATATGGCCAAGAGTCACTTCCACTAAGGCCTTTACACCCCTTTTCGGTTCCTTTAAGGCCTTGGGATGATCTTAATATGGACTTTATAGTGGCCCTTCCATGAACCCTTCGAGGGAAGAATACCATCATGATAGTTGTTGATCGGTTCTCTAAGATCGCACATTTCTTTGCTTTCCACAAATGTGATGATGCTACATATATTGCGGATCTCTCTTTCCAAGAAATTGTGAGGCTTCATGGGATTCCAAGGACGATTGTATTAGATAGAGATACCAGGTTTTTATCACACTTTTGGAGAAGTCTATGGAGGCTAGTAGGGACTAAATAACTTTTTAGTATCATTTGCCACCCCAAAACCGATGGACAAACGAAAGTGACCAACTGCACACTCACTTTTTACTGAGAGGTATGGTGAGTAAGAGCTTAAGAGATTAGGACACCAAGCTTCCCCATGCGAAATTTGCCTTCAATCGGACTCCTTCCTATGCTACTTCCAATTCACCCTTTGAGGTATGTTATGGCCTCAACCCTCTCAACCCTCTTGATCTCATACCCATTCCTGAAGAGTCCAAAGTGAGCTTTGAAGCTGAAGAAATGGCTAAAGCTATGAAAAAGCTACATGAGCAAGTGAGAGCTCAAATTGAGAAGGTAAATGAGCAATACAAGACCAAGGCCAACAGGAATCCCCTAGTGGTCCCTCTTTAATTGTGCAATCAGCTTGAATTTTATTGGACAAAATCCTTGTGATACTATTAGCTAGTACTAAGCTTGGGGGAGAGGATATCTTGTTGTTTAATTCCCTATCTCATGTATTACATTCAACTTTGATGATTATGAATGAATGAAAAAGCTAGAAGCCATTTCTCTCTCAAAAGTCTCTTAATCTTTATCTCTTATTAGAGTGGTGATTTAGAGTCTTCCTTTTATATTAATCCTTGGTGCTTAGGCTTTAGGGGACTAATTGGTGGGTTGTTTATCTTGTTGTTCTTCCAAGAACCCAAAGAGTCTCCATTGGATTTGGGTGTTCCTCCATTGAAGTGTTCTTGAGGTGTTCATCTTTTTGGGTCTTCATTTGCGATGATTTTGCCTTTATTTGGCCAAATGGATTTCTTCTTCTAAATTCGCCTCAGTTGGTATCAGAGCACAAGGATCCTTCAAGGGTAAGCATCAAATCCTCACACTTTGTGATTAGAATTTGTTTTTTGAGTTCTTACTTTGTTATTTTGAGATTTGCGTGCTCTATACTCCTTCTTCTCTTATTCTCCTCAAAGAGCCCAAGCACTCTTCTATGTTTTCTTTTCAATGCAAAACCCTAAAAACCCACATTTGATTTCTCCATAAAACTCCTCTTTTAGTCCATATAGGACCCCCAAAATAGCCTAAACATAGTCCTTGACAAAAACACAACCTAAAAACTCTACAAAAAAGCAAAGACACTCACCCGTGCCAAACCAGAAATTTGGCATGACCATGCCACCCTATTTCCCAAAAAATATTCTCCAGTGATCTAGCACAACCACCCCATGCTGCATAGCACGACCGTGTCCCCCCATTTTGGCTCGTGCTTCCACTGAACAACCGCACCACCTTTTCTCAAACACTGAATCTTCTTTATTCTCTTGTCTACCTTCAACCATTTCCAAAGATGCAGAACCTTCTCAACCTAGGGGCATCTCTCTGGAGCTAGCCCTTGAAATGATGAATAAGGCCATCCTTGACCTTCAAGAACAAGTAAGAAAGCCCACTATGGGGCTAGAACGAGTTAAGGGATCCAAATGACGAGTTCCCCGACCTAGGGAGCTTGACATCAGCCCCATTGAAATTGCCTACTCTTCTTCTCATGAGGACCATGAGAATTTAGGTAATTGGGGTAGAGGCCATCCTAGAGCTGATCTTAGTGACCTCAAGGTTGAGGCACCGGAGTTTGATGGCAATCTCAAATAGAAAAACTGCATTGATTGAGTGTAAGCTATTGAGAGGATCATTGAACTCAAGGAGTACAATGATGAAAAGGCCCTTCAAGTTGGTCATTTTTAAATTAAAGGGGTATGCCTCTTTGTGGTATGAGACCTTGAAGAAGAATAGAGCAAGGGAAACTAAGTCTAGGATAAAGGCTTAGTCCAAGCTCAAGAAACATATGGAGAGGAGATTCTTACCTCCCTCATACAAGCAAGAGATATGTCTCAAACCGCCCTTAGCCAAGAGAATCTCCAGGTGGAGTAATACAGTCGAGAATTTGAGTAACTTCAAATGACAATTGGTTTGAATAAAGATAGCGAGCTTACTATTGCTAGGTTCATCAAAGGACTTTCTCCTAGCATAGCTCACAAGATGGATCTACAACCATATTTATCTTTCTATGATGTTTGCCACCTTGTAATCAAGATCGAGAAACAACTCAAGGATAGAAAGCCCTTCACAACGCCTTCACCTCAATGGCCCCAAAGCACGTAAAGGAGTTTCTCTTCCTATAATAAGGGTGACACTACTCCTACACCCATCAAGGCCATTGATAAGGGTAAAGGAATTGCTAGTAAACCTCCAAAGAGGTTGGAGGGAAAGAAGTGCTTCAAATGCCATGGTTATGGACACTTCTGAGCGCATTGTCCAAATCGAAGAACCTTTCTATTAGGGAGGTGGAAGTAATCCAAACTCTAGAGGAAGAAGCTAGTGAAGAAGAGTTTGAACAAGAAGGTTACACCATAGTCGCTCCGAATATTAGAGAGCTATTGGTGATCTAGAGAGCCCTCCATGCCAAAAAGGTTCCCCTTGAACCTACTCAAGGGGAGCAAATCTTCCACTCTTGATGTACCATTGGAGGCAAAGTGTGTAAGCTTATTATCGACGGAGGTAGTTGCACTAATGTCGGTTCTATAACTCTTATTGACAAGCTATAAGTTCCTAACAATGTACACCCCACTCCTTACTCTCTTCAATGGCTCAAGCTAAGAAATAAGATAGCCATTTCTAAACAAGCTCGTATCTCTTTTTCTGTTAGTCCATATTATGGTGAGCTCCTTTGTGATGTTCTTCCTATGGATTCATGTCATATATTGCTTGGTTGACCTTGGTTATTTGACAATCATGTGATGTATGATGGACATGCCAACACCTATGCCCTTAAGTTCAAGGGACGTAATCTCACCTTGACCCCCTACCACCCCCTAAACCCCTCAAAATTAAACCGGGGAAAGGAACTGAGAAAAGTCTCTACATGAGTGAGACACGGGTGTAGAGATACATTAGCAAGAGCAAGCCTTTATTTGCTTACTCATGGTTGAATCAAAGACTAGTAAGGAAGTGAAGCTCTTACACCCTCTTGCTCAATTGCTCTTAAAAGAGTTTGAGGATGTTTTTTTCCAATGATCTACCATTAGGACTCCCCCCTATAAGGCGAATTGAGCACCAAATTGATCTCCTATTGGGTGCTTCTTTTCGTAACAAGCCAGCTTATAGGTGTAATCCTAATAAGTTGAAACAGCTCCAAAGATAAGTCCAAGAGCTGCTTGATCGTGGGTATATTAGGGGCAGTTTGAATCCTTGCTTGGTACCCACTCTTTTGGTACCTAAGAATGGCGTATGTGTGTGGATTCTAGGGTCATCAACAATATCATCATCAAGTATCGGTTTCCTATCCCAGAGTTGGATGACATGCTTGATGAGTTGCATGGGTCCAAGGTCTTTTCCAAGATTGATGTTCAAAGTGGTTATCATCAAATTTGAATAAAAGAGGAAGATGAGTTGAAAACGGCCTTTAAGACTAAATATGGGTTATCTGAATGACTAGTAATACCCCTTGGTCTTTCTGATGCCCTGAGTACTTTAATGAGGCTCATGAATGAAGTTTTGAGGTCATTTATAGGGAAGTTTGTTGTGGTATACTTTGATGATATCTTGGTGTATAGCCAAAATGAGGCACCTCACAAGGAACACCTCACTTAAATGTTCCAAGTCTTGAGGAAACAAGCCCTTTATGCTAAACTTAAGAAGGGTGAGCTCTTCACTGCTCAAGTTGTCTTCTTTGGGTATGTTGTCTCGGGTGAGGGAATCCAAGTTAATGAAACCAAGGTTGAGGCTATCAAGAGTTGGCCCATACAACCATTAGCGTTCATGGGTTGGCTTCTTTCTATTGCCAATTCATCAAGGGAACCTTTGACTGGACAAAGGCCGCCTAAAGAGCCTTTGAATCCATCAAGGGGAGGCTTTGTTTGGCCTCTATCTTGGCCCTACCTAATTTTGAGCTCCTTTTTAAAGTTGAATGTGATGCTAGTGGGGTTGGGATTGGTGCAATTCTCACTCAAGCCAAGCGTCCTCTTGCCTACTTTAGTAAGAAGTTGAATGGTTCAAGACTCAACTACTCCACTCATAAAAAGAAGTTCTATGCCATTGTTAGGCCTTTGGAGCATTGGAATCATTACCTCATGCCCAAGCCTTTTGCACTCCATTCGGATCACAAGGCTTCGTCTTTCATCAATGGCCAACACAAGTTTAATACAAGGCATGCTAAGTAGGTTAAATTCCTCCAACCCTTCACTTTCTCTTGCAAGCATAAGAGTGGGAAAGAGAATGTGGTTGCTGATGCCTTGCCACAGAGGTATGCTTTTCTATCGGTCCTAGAGGCTAAGGTTCTTGGCTTCCATTCCATCAAGACCTTGTACATAGAAGATGAAGACTTCTAGATGCTGGCGAAGATTCGTCCAACTATGCCACATATACCTTGTAAGAAGGTTTCCTCTTTAAGGGAAACAAGTTATACATCCCCAAGAGTCCTCTAAGGGACTTGATTGTCAAGGAGGCTCATAGTGGAGCCTTTGCCGGGCATTTGGTATCAACAAGACCCTTGAGATCCTCAAGGAGCACTTCTATTTTCCCAAGATAGGTGGGGATATCCATAAGATAATCTCAAGGTGTGCCATTTGTCATATGGCCAAGAGTAACTTCCACCAAGTCCTTTACACCCTTCTTCCAGTTCCGTTAAGCCCTTGGGATGACCTGAGTATGGAGTTCACGATGGCCCGTCCACAAACCCCTTGAGGGAAGGATGCCATCATGGCAGTTGTTGATCGATTCTCTAAGATGGCACATTTCGTTGCTTGGCACAAGTGTGATGATGCTATATATATTGCGGATCTCTTCTTCCAAGAAATTGTGAGGCTTCATAGGATCCGAAGGACCATTGTATCAGATAGAGATTCCAAGTTCTTACCACACTTTTAGAGAAGTCTATAGAGGCTAGTGGGGACTAAATTACTTTTTAGTACCACTTGCCACCCCCAAATCGACGGACAAATAGAAGTGACTAATCGCACACTCAGTACCTTATTGAGAGGTATGTTGAGTAAGAGCTTAAGAGTTTCGGACACTAAGCTTCCCCATGTAGAATTTACCTACAACCGAACTCCTTCCTATGCTACTTCGCATTCACCCTTTGAGGTATGCTATGGCCTCAACCCTAGACTTGGCAAAATTGACCCAAGACCCAAAACCCGAACCGAACAACCTGTATCCATACTCGAACTGACATCCGAAATGGGATGAACTGATTTGGACCTCAACACCAGAAGTAAACTGATCCATAATGAACGAAATCTGAATTGTATGATGGCCTGAAATTACCCACCTGGAATGGCTTGACCCAATTCAAACCTGAACCGAAGTGACCCGAAAATGAACAACCAGAACCCGACTCGAACCGTACCTGTTTTAAAACAGATCTAATTCCTACCTGACTCAATTTTACCCGAATTAAACTCAAACGCAAGTATACCCGACTGAATGTAACCCGAACTGAAGCATACTCATGAATCATAACCACTCAACCAAAAACTATTCCTAATTCCCTAAATTTCATTGTTAAGACCTAAAAGAAAAGCTCTTATTGCAATTTAACACAACTTTAATAAACAAGCAAATCATAATCTACCACAACCATAGTACATATTTCATTAAAGCCTTCAACCAAGTAGTTAAAATGTAGTACTTTTGACATATTTCAAGGTCCTTCAATGCCCATAGCTATTAGCTCCATGAATTTAATTCAATAATTAGTTTACAAAAACATATATACTAAAACTGAGATCAAAAGCAAGTTCTGCAATTGACCAATTATAAGAAGAAACTAGTAGCAATAATCAATTACTGAAACACAAAAAGGTACCTTTAAACAAAGCAAGCATCAGAGTTTCTGCAACCACAATCTCGTAAAGGCTGAACTCAAACACATAATTTTCCAATCTAAATTATCAAGGGCGAAGCTAAGAATTTATGTGACGGGGGGCTAAAAGTATTGAACATATTTTATTATAATTCAAAAGTGAAGAACCCAACAATGACCCTACATTACCATCCTGGGTCACTCCCCCCACCCTGGGAAATCAGTAGAAATATGGTACAATACTATAATACAAGTTCCAAAATCCACAAAAATTTGGAATACTAAAAAATTTTCAAATTTTCAAATTTCTTAAGATAAGGTTAAATCTATAATGTGTAATAACATGTAAAAGTTTAAAACAACGTGAATTCAAAATTTGAGGCATCGCCGAATTGATACTGCAGTATCACCAACTTAGGATTAGAATAACCTTAATTTCATCATCGGAATTTATACTAACTTAAATGACTTGTTTGCTAGGTCTGTAACATTTGATAGGAATCCCGAATCATCAAGCAAATATGATGTTTTCATATGTAGGCAAGTCAGGCATTTCCTAGCTGAATAAAAATTGCGAGATTCTAAGATGGCCAGCACTAGGGTGCTAGCAATAGCCAATTCCAGATGAATTCAAAGTAGAAAACGAAGGAATAGTATAACATATTATATATTCCTTACTAATTAAACCTTATGCATCATATTAACATCTAAATTCTATATGTAGGTTTTGGCTAATTAAATAATCAATCTTAGGTAATTTCTGTAATTGAACTCCTTTCCTTATGAACCAGCAACAACCCCTTAAATCTCCTAATCAAAAAACCATAGAAAATTGAAAATTCATCCAAAAACTTGCCCACAAAAATCTTACCAAGAAGGAACTTGTCGATAATTTGGACAACATGATTCCCAGCTTTATCGAAACACTGAAGACGAAAGAAAATTAAAAATTCATCCAAAAATTCATTAAAAATGTAGAAAATTGAAAATTCATCCAAAAATTCATCCAAAAACGCAATTGGGCAAAGAAAAGTAGAAGGCAGAGTACTGGTTGATGGTGGCGGTTGGTGTGAGGGCCGGTGAGGCTATGGAAGATGAGTAGATCTGTATATGACCAAGAGATGAGAGGAAAGAGGTTGCAGGGCCGACATTGAGGGGTCGACTGTGCATGACCAACACTAATAGGGTGACCAGCGATGTGATGACAGCAGACCGAGTAAGAGACAGAAACTAAGAGAGCGAGAGTGCGATAGCAGCAGCCAGTAGGGCTCAGGGCACCGAGAGAGAGTGAGAGACTCATAGGGGCTGGGGGGAAGTGGGGGGTTGGTTTTTCGTTGTCTGGGTTGAAGTTAGCATTTAGGGTTCTTTTTGTAAAAACGTAAAATTATAAAATTATTATTAACATTTATTTTTTGGGACAAGGGTTTTAATTTTCTTTTATTTTACACTTTTGGCTTTTGGGAGGGTGGGGCATACTAAAATTTTAAAATCCATTTAGTTGAGTTTAGGAGGGAAAAGAGAATTGACTTAATATTTAGGAGGGAAATTTTATAAATGAAATCAAAGAAAACTTAAGATGGAAAAATAAAATAGTTAATAGTTTTTGGAGTTTAATTTTTAATTTGATAAATATGCAATAAAAATATAATAGACATAATATTTGGTCGAAATAAGAACTACAAAAAGATAAGCATAATTAACAAATTATTAAACTTATTAGGATCTAGTAATATTATTTACTATTCAATTCACTTAATAATTTAATGCATGCTAGTATTATCCGAGTATATATCATTCTGTGACTACTGTCATTCCGTCAAAATTACTGCATTACTAATCTATGGACTACGATCCTAAATTATGTTCATAACATGCTTAAATTTTAATTATACATAATCATATTCAAGAATATATGTTTGCATATGAATCATATGATCTCATAATAATGTGACATATTTGAATTTTAATAATTACATACTCGTATATTTCAGTTGCTTTTGATTTTTGACTCATTGAGGTCATATAAACCAAGTTGTTAATCCCGAAAAAACAAATCTTTGAACCTCTATATATGATCACTTAACAAGCTATTGAAAGAACATTAAATCCATTCTTCAAAATGTCGTATTAACCTGTTTTTGTTTACCAATTCAAATATAACAAACGAGAAGTTATACACCAACACCGGGGTCAAAATAAAAATTTTATTATTTTCTTTCTTTTCCTGGTCATTTTTCAATTGACTCATGAATCATGACAAATCTTTGAATCTTGATATATGCGAATGCGATAATTGACTCATGAATCATGATTAACGTTGGTTGGTTCATTAATTTTGTCATAGCATGACCTCAATTGAGATACTTGAAACTTGATTTAACAACCTGTAAATCCACAATCCTTTAGATAATTGCACTTCGCATAAGATATCAGGCCATGGATGGATTGTACTTGTAAATTGTAACTTACTAACTTTCATAGTAAACGCATAATTAAGCCCATAAAAATTTTCATTACAAAAGTTCCTTTCAATTTTACTTTAGCTTCAAAACATATATATATATATATATATATATATATATATATATATATATATATATTATATATATATAGATATATATATATATATATATATATATATATTATACGGATGTATAAACATTGATGTCTGAATTAAAAGAAGAATCTAGAACAAATGAGCTCGTCTAATTAAACAGATTTTCTCTTGAGTTTAATCCGGGAGATCTTGTATGGTTACATTTGAGGAAGGAGAGGTTCCCTTCAAGGAGGAAAAGCAAACTCATGGCAAAGGGATATAGAGCCTATAAGATCGTGTAAAGAGTGGGAGACAATGCCCACAAGGTAGAGCTTCCGGGTGAAATGAATATCCCCACCACTTTTAATGTTGGAGACCTCACTCCCTACATTGAGGATGAAGATGAGGACATTGGAGATTTGAGGGCCAAATCCTCTTCAAGGAGAGGAGATTGATGCGAAGCAAACCATAAGGCCTAACCTCCTTATCAACATCAAGGCTTGGATTTAACTTGGGCCCTTAATCACCGATGAGGGTGGTACCGAAGTACTTAGCCCTTTAAAGTCTTTGCTGGTTTGGGAGCCTTGATGGCGCCCAAAGTAAGCTTAGGCAAGGTGGCATGGCACTTAGTAGCCTAAATAGGGAGCCCAGCTATTCTATCTCCAAGTCACCTATTTTATTTTACTTCCTCGTTCTGGGCAGAACATATGACCTGAATTCTTGCTCATTTTTGGCTGGGTAAATGGGCTCCATTCTAGATGAATTTTACATGGATAGATAGCCCCGGATGTTTATTTTCCAACAAGCCCATGATCATCATCAAATTCCAAGAATCGAGTAAGTTACTCAATTTTTAATTGAGCCATGATCCGTGCAGGGTTAGAAGGTGCATGTTTTTAATCAAGGATTTATTTGGGTCATCAAATTAGAGAATTAAGGGCTCAAACTTGGTGGGTAGTTGCCAGACTCTTCTAAAAGGCTCCCATAAAAATCCCCATCTTAATATTTCCTATTTGGATGAATGAATGACATCACCAAGGAGAAGGAATGTGCAGCCAATTTCGAGCACACCATTATCCTCTAGGGGTTCCCCTATAATTGTACAATTAGCTTGAATTTTATTGGACAAAATCCTTGTAATGCTATTGGCTAGTACTAAGCTTGATGGAGGGGGTATCTTGCTATTTAATTCCTTATCTGTTGTATTACATTCAGCTTTGATAATTATGAATGAATGAGAACGCTTGAAGCCAATTTCTCTCTCAAAATCTCTTAATCTTTATCTCTTATTAGAGTGGTGATTTAGAGTCTTCGCTTTATATTAATCCTTGATGCTTAAGCTTTAGGGGATTAATTGATGGGTTGTTCATCTTGTTGTTCATTCAAGAGTACAAAGAGTCTCCATTCAATTTGGGTGTTCCCCCATTGAAGTGTTCTTGATGTGTTCATCTTTTTGGTCTTTATTTGGGATGATTATGCCTTTATATGGCCAAATTGATTTCTTCTTCTTCTAAATCCACTTCACCATTTTACCCTAAATTTAACCATAAATGAGCATAGCTTGAACCCCTAAGGGCACTTCTAAGTCACTATGCTCATGGAAGGAAGAAAGAATAGAAGAATATCGAGAGAAAGCTCACCACGGATGATCCATGGTGAAGCCTACGGTCCATGGTGAGACCATAA
This sequence comes from Carnegiea gigantea, assembly GCA_029747015.1. NCBI lineage: Eukaryota > Viridiplantae > Streptophyta > Magnoliopsida > Caryophyllales > Cactaceae > Carnegiea > Carnegiea gigantea. The sequence continues at coordinate 94,938 of JAKOGI010000848.1, read as the reverse complement.
CTGCAAGTCTCTTCGTTATCATTCATTATGGGGCTATGGTTAATTGAGTTCTTCTTTAAATAGGGCCATTTTGCAGCAGATTTGGACGAGAGGCAGTAAAAGATAACTCCTACTATCAAGTTTTCTTCCATTCTTTTCCATTTTTCAAGGTTTAGTTTCAGATTTCTAGTTAGTTTTGAGCATAAGTTGTGATGAAGTGGTTGCTATTTAGAGCCTTTACAAAGTTGGAAAACCCTTGAAGGATCTCTAATTTCACTACGTTTTCTTCTTTCAAACTTTGTTTAGTTATTGTTATTTAAAGTATGTGTGAGCAGTTTTCTCAATCTAGAGACTGTTAGTCAAGTATTGATGTTGGAATCCGTCATTTTTATTTAGTTGTGCTTGATCTTGATTGGAATTGATTGAATTTTATCTTGTGTGTGAAATTGGTATGGGTGAATTTTTGCTAAATTTATCTTGCTACTTCTAAATAGTTAAGTGAAAACTTGCTATTTGATCAATAAGAAAAGAGTTGACTTAGTAATACTTGAGAAAGACTTGCTTGTTAAGAGGACCTTTCTTAGCCATAAAAAAGCCATAACTTAGGCTAAACAAGGACATTTGAAAGAATGACAATTGATTAGTTTAAGCAACTCAGTTTATTTCGAAAGAAAAGATTGAATTCTAAATGCTATTGTACCCCTTTCAATCTCCCATTATAGATCAACTGTATGTTATATTCCATTAGTCCACATATTTACTAGGTAAAACAAATCCCTAGAAGTCTTAAATTGATTGGATTTTCTAATTAGATTATAGTATCGTTCAAACTCTCAATTGAAATTTGCTTGCTTAGCACTTTTATAGGACGAAACCCAATAGATTACAATTAGTTTTTATGGGAACGATATATTTCTAAACTACAACATCCATGCGCTTACGGGTATAGGTCACCTACCCATACAAATAATTGAAGTAGAACGATTATAAATTAAGACACATCTACGCCTCATCTTAAAGGTCATTAGGGTGACTAATCAATCCTAGTTATCTATTTTCATAAAACTAGAATCATCAAAGTCACAGGATTGAGTGATAAAGAATTCCTCATTGAAACCCTAATTGTTTTCGCATCAAGAAATTCATTCGTATACAAAAATGCACTAGATGAAGGATTCAACCTTTGTTGATCTCTTAAACCCTAATTAAGAACAACGAATAAATCTCTCTCGAGTAATTCAACCAACACTTGGCATATTAGATGGGATTTCAATTCACATACATGGGCATAATTCACCAAAACTTAGAACATGATTTGATTTCACATAATATGGGCTAATCACAACCTAGCATAAGGGATTTAGCCTCTACACATGTTTGTAATTACAATCGCAAAGTCTAATTTGAAGAACATGATTAAAGGTAGAAACTTGGATTGAAATTGCAAGAAGGGAGTAATAGTTACGAACTTGAATTGACTACCACCATGAATCAACAACAATCTTCGAATTAAAACCACAAATCAAAGCTAGATCAATGTCTGTCATAAGATAAGCCCTTAAATCACCCCTAAGAAGTGCTCTCAAATGTAAAACCAAGAGAGCTTTGAACTGCCCCCAAATAACAATTAAGTCGTGAAAAACTGGGGATGCACGGCTGGTCGTGCACTCCTTCAGCGCATGGCCATTCATATTCTTTACGCCTGGCCTTGCACTTTCTGGCTTTAATTTTTTGACCTGCACGGCCATGCTTATATGCACTGCTGATCATACAAGTGTCTTCCCTTTGATTCTTAAAGCCTTTTTGAGCCAATTAGCATCGAAACTCTCTTACTTAAAACAAACACACCTACAAACAGGAGAATTAGTCCAAATAAGATTAGTATCAGCAACGAGGAGCAAATTTTGCCAAATCTTCCACTATTTCTAAGGAATAAATGGAAAAGGGTTGTGGAATTAAAGGGCCCAAATGGTGAAATTAGAGATTTATCAACTCTCCCATGCTTATCTCTTGCTTATCCTCAAGCAAGGCTAGAAACGGGGATGAACTAAGAAGGGATCAAAACCTCTAACTATTCACCTCCTCAGGCAAGGCCAATTAGAAACCAATCAAATTAAGCATAGCTGTGTAGAATAGTGGGACAATTCACAACATAAACAAGTAGTTGCAAAAGTCATTCAAAATAATTTAAAAGATCACACTACTTGACCAAGCATCTAGTTATCCCATATAATGTCGCCCTACCAATCAAGATGTCTCCCAACAACTAATGGACTAGAAGGTCCAGTAGTAAATCTTATGTGGAGGAAAAAGGGAAACAGATCACTCCCTCTCATGTGTTTAAAGATGTACAACACTGTCTCAATCATCCTCCACGATATAGCAACCTTAGCATAAGCTTAGTTATATTTTTGATTCTTCACTACTCAAATGCACATGCAAATGACAATCCAGAGGGCTTATTATGGGTTGTAACAGGGCTTGGGTTAGAGGTAAGTAGGGAAAAATGAATTTGGGAATGTGGAGTTAAAGCTATGGGAATATGAAGCACCACAAATATCCCAAATATTGCATTACATTGCCATATCATCCCATACTAACCATGATGAAATACAAAACCTTGAATGGGCCCAGTATATGTGTTGAGACAAATCAATTGCGTGAATGCCACCAACCATGCCAACATTCTTTTCCTAGCTTCTTTTTTTTCCCTTTTTTTTCCTTTTTGATCATTCTTTTTTTTTCTTCTTTTTCTCTTCTGATTGCCATGGGGTAGAAAGTTTATAAGCTCAACATCAACTCACTCCGAACACACACACACTACTGGCCCAATCAGCCATAAGGGAGGAGAACAACAAATCTCCTTTCCTCAGTTGAAACATCATAAGATAGCCAACAAAACAAGTGAGCTTACACCTTATGCCACCCAACAAAAAAATTCACTGAAAAAAAGACTTCACTTAGTCCTGGAATAAGGATAGGAGATTGTACAAGGCCATCGGGTAAGTGAATAGGCTTGTAACAAATGAAATCAGTCAACAGTTCAAAAAGGCTAGCGAATGGTGTAACATAGATCTCGGGAAGGCCAATTGGCTATGTAGCTACCAGTCAATTAAGAAGTGCCTCCGCCATGTCATCAAATCTATAGCATATGTGTAAGCTTAGAGAGAAACAAACCAACTTCCAGAAGGTATGCACATAGGAGGGTCACACATAAAATGAAACAGTGAGACTATACGTATGAACAGTCTAAGTAGAACCAGGAGTCCGGGGTTAACTACTAAACAAACGACTAGTCTTAGGAATATCCTAATTGAAAGAATAGTTAATCATGATAAGGGAGCTTCATGGGCGATCAATATGTAAGGCTGAATGGTGCAATCAAAACCTTTCAAAATCATCATGTAAAATTTTCCAAAAATTGCCCATTGGTATGGCCGTAAATGCACCGTGGCGTTGTACCAAATCAAAGTCAATCTTACAAAGACTAGGTTGATCTATTAGTCTATATTCCCTCAAGATATGCTAGGCGAATCCAAATTTGAGAGTGAAATTTAACTAATCTACTGTCTAATCTAATTGATAAATAATCATGGAATTATACAAAATAGCAACTTCTCGATTCATGCATCAATAAAGCACTTCTTCCTCCAATGGTTGTTTTGAAATCGATAATCGAATTATCATAACCCTCTTTCAAGGCGAAGTGAAAAACCTAAATCAAATCAATCATCAATTTTCATAGATTTCTTGATTAGTTTAGGTTCATTAGGCACATGATTATCAAATTAATGGTTTTGTAATCCGTTATTCTCTTTTAAGACATCATGCAATCAAGTCAAATCCTAGGATTTCGTATTTGAGATTTCACCTTTCAGTCCTTCATCCAAATACCCATAGGATTCAAGAAAGTGATCAATTTTCTTACAAGACAATAAACTTTCAGAATTTAATAAAATAATCCAACGATTTCAAAAGCACCAAATGATATCAACACAAGATCAAGAAACTAACAAATGTTTGCATAAATCCAAAATCAAAACTACAAAGATAATCAAAATACAACACATAAAAATGAGAAAAGAGAAGAGCAGAGAAGAGGGAAGGGATGCTCAGCCAAAGATTGCACTTGAACCGTCGTGCAAACCCGGGATGAAATCCTTGCAAATCTTCACTTCAACTCACTCTCTCTCCCTCTCGATAATCTAAACTCTAATCCTAAGTAGAATGATATGGAGAATGGAACGATTGGGGGTTCTTTATGCTGCTTAAGGAACGGGTATTTATAGGAAAACCCAATCAACCTCAGCCACACGATGCAAGAAAATGGACATGCTAGTAGTTACATCTTCACCACAGTCCGTTGCATCCACCATTGGCTAAACTTGGTGCCCTCTAGTCACTTTGGCCTGTTGATTCTGGTCAATCTAGGTTGGCTGTGTATACTATCCTGAATTACCCATAATATATAGCTGGGTAAACCATATCTCTTAGGGTTTTTGGTCAATTTTGTGTGCTCTTTTGTCCTTGCATAATTCTTCATTGATTTTTATGGCAAACTCAGGTTCTCTTAGACCATTTTTGTAAAATATCATAAACAAAACCAGACTCGAGCATAAAACAGAAAAGGAGTATAAATTATCACATAAGGCGCATAATTCTCCCTACAATGCAGCAAAATAACCCTAAAATGATATATACGTTAAGCGCTTATCAAACTCCCCCATGCTTAAACTATTGCTTGTCGTCAAGCAAACACTATATAAAACTGACAAGGGAAGATGCATCCAGGACTCAAACACATAACAACCTCCTTAAAGTAGGCAAGCCATAGCATATCACAAGCAAGAATATCAATCAATGGCAACCTTAAATACCACAAGCTCGATATCAAACTTGATCACCCCTAAAGAGCCACAAAGCATATCATGCAAGCATATGGAATTGAATAGACCCAAATAGACCGGTAGAACCTCACTTTTGGGAAATGTGAAACACTCCCCTCATGTGTTTAAAATATAGCATAGGTTCACTCAAGACTCATTTCAAAGATACAATGTACCATATGCTTGATAAGGCTCTAAAATTCTTAACCACTTGAATGCAATGTGCACAGGACAATCAAGAGGACTTTATTTGGATTGTAATGTAGGCTACAAAGGGTTAAGAGAAAGGAGTGGACAAATGAATTTAGGCAATATGGAGGTATTTAGCCAAGTGACTAGGGTGTAACCAACAAAACATCAAGCAACTATGAAGTTCACCAACACTCCAAGCCTCAAAAATATACTGAACATGCCCCAAATGAATAATATAGGAAATGAGTTGACAAAGAAGGAATTCAAGCTATATGTGTAACCCATGCCAATCACTTAGTTTTTTTTTTTCCCTTTGCTTTTTTCCTCTCTGTTTTTTTCTTTTTTTTTCTTTGCTTTTTTGCAACATGACGTTAACTTCCTTTTTTTTCTTCAACATAACTTTTTCTTTTTTTTTTTCTTTGGTTTTTTTAAGGAAATGAAATGAAAATTGCAATTCTTAAAAGGCATAGGACCACTAGCTATCAACTCCCAACCGAATACATATACATACACAACCCAAATAAGAGAGAACCAAAGCAAATGCTCAATATCATCAATCGCTCAAAAAAAAAAAAAAATAGCATATCAAAATATCCCCAAAACCACCTACTACATAAAAAGTAATGCTCCATAGAGTTGGCTTAAAGGTTAGGAACATGTGTTTCGCCAAGGACTAATATGAAGGGATCACAACAAAGATAGATATAAGCTCAAAGGTGCTAATAAAGGGGAAAAACATGTAACACAAGGGCAAGATATTTGGCTATGTGGCTAAAATAACCAACAACAAAGAGTGCCTCTATCATATCATCAACTATGTACATACTAATGTGGTTTTGAATAAGAATCTAGGCAAGTTCTAGATATGCAATATGGAAGAGTCACACATATGAAAGAAACATTAGACTAAACATAATGAATTAGTCCAAATAAGGCTCAAAATCTCACGAGACATCTACCAAAGTCTCAACTAGCTCATAAAATGGCTCTATGTACGAGCATTAGTGCTAAGGACTCTAAGGGATAAAAAAGGTTCTCAATTAAGGCAATTGTCAAAATAATAAATATTGACATAAGCTTTAAAAATTTTCGCACCAAAAGAGATTACACATCAAAAGTTACTCAAGCGCATGAAAGCTATTTTGCCTAACAACATATCATCAGGGGTTATCTCAAACCAATCCACACCAACCCTTCATGCAATCCTATATGCAAACATAAATGCTACTAAATGCAAAACACTAATTGAAATAAAAAGAAAATCTAAAACTACATGCTCTAGCATGCAGGCAAGCTAATAACCAAAATAGAAAACATATGAACTATCCTTCCCCATACTTAGATAAAGCACATTATTCAAAGGAAAGAAAGTAGAAGAAAAGGGGAATAGAAGAAAACAATCTCATCAGGCTAGGTGTAGAGTGCACTGAAGCTATAGGCCTCGCAAACGGGGCACATGGAGCATCAGCGACTCCATCACAATGTCAAAACTCGGCCCTTTAGATCAGACGTCATCAATGCACGTAGAAGCTTGTTAAACTCCTCAACATAGAGTTTCCAAGCATGGCAATAAGAGAGCATGAAAATAATCACAACAACGAAAGTTACTGCTCTCTTCAACAAAGCAAAACTAATAGAAAAATCAAAAGAGAAAGCAAAGAAAGTGTTCCACATGATTTTTCTAGGCCTGTCCACGAGGAACATGCAATATGGGTCAAGGGAGGATCATACCCACAAAGTGTCCTACAGAAAGAAAATTATCAACATTTCCACCAAGCATATTACATATTTTGACCTCGCGGCCGAAGTCAACATTAGGATCACAAATTTTAGTATTATCAATGGGTGTATCTAAAGAATACTCCGCGGAAATAGAGGGTAATGAACAAATAGGTGAAACATGAAAATGATCAAGGGGATTTGGGAAAGCATAATTACAACCAAGACTAGGAGACTCCTCATGCACACACTCATAATGACACCCCTCTGAAAGACTCTTATCTAGATCATACACCTCATCTAAAATATCTTTGGACTTAAAACATGCATCACATCAAACCTAGTACCAAACCTAAAATGCTCACCACCTCAAGCCCCGTCCACTGAGCTAAAGGAAAGGACGAGTCAGGTAAGGATAGGATAGGACAACATTAGTATTATCCCAGGGTGATGCAAACTCAGGTTACAGATAGCATGTATAATAAAGACATGAATTTATATCATGGTAAGAAGAATTAAAGAAATCACACCAAAAAGGAGCATAATAAGATCTAGCATAAAATGCACAAGGATCAGAAAATGAATATCTAGAAACACAACTAGCCTTCTCAAGCTCAAATGAATCCCAAGCAATCTACTCAACCAAGTACTATGCATCATCAACATTTTTAGCGTGAGAACGCTAAAACTCTAAAAGAGCTCGAGTTTCCCTATTCACACCCTCATCAACAATGGCCAAAATTTCTCATTTACTTACACAATAACCACATTGAGCAAGAAAAACATTTAAACGCTTAAGATACCTCCAAAATAATTCATGCTTGAATTGGGGAAAATGGAAAATTGCCATTGTTTTTTTAACTTCTTTTGTTAATTTTCAAAAAAAATTTTATAGGGTTTTTTTCCAAAGAAAAATAAAATGCTTAGTCAAACCTATTAGGAAAAGCTCAATATTCGACGTTAGTCCTTGGCAACAGCGCCAAAAACGCGATACGGCTGCAAACACATGGTGGTATTGTCGCAAATCAAGGTCGATCCCACATAAACTGGGTTGATCTATTGGGCAATATTCCCATAAGATATACTAGGTGAATCTAAATTTGAGAATGAAATTTAACTAATCTACTATCAAACCTAATGGATAAATAATCATGGAATTATACAAAACTAGCAATTTCTCAATTCATGCATCAATCAAGCACTTTTTCCTCTAATGGTTGTTTTAAAACCGATAATCGAATTATCACAACCCTTTATCAAGGCGAAGTGAAATATACCTAAATCAAATCAATCATCAATTTTCATGGATTTCCCGATTAGTTTACGTTCACTAGGCACACGACTATCAAATCAATGGTTTCTCAATCCGCAATTCTCTTTCAAGACATCACGCAATCAAGTCAAATTCTAGGATTCCAGTATTTGAGATTTCACCTTTCACTCCTTTATCCAAATACCCACAACATGCAAGAAAGGGATTAAGTTTCTCACAAGACAATAAACTTCTAGAATTCGATAAAACAATCCAACAATTCTAAAGGCACCAAATGATATCAACACACGATCAAGAAACTAACAAATGTTTGCATAAATCAAAAATAAAAACTACAAAGATAATCAAAATATAAAACATAAATATACGAAAAGAGAAGAGAAGAGAAGAGGGAAGAGATGCTCAGCCAAAGAACGCGCTTGAACAGTCGTGCAAACTCGGGATGGAATCCTTGCAAATCTTCACTTTAACTCACTCTCTCCCTCTCCTAATCTAAACTCTAATCCTAATTAGAATGATATGGAGAATGAACTGATGGGGGGGTTAGTTCTGCTACTTGAGGGAAGGATATTTATAGGAAAACCCAATTAACCTCAGCCACACAATGCGAGAAAACAAGTAGGCTAGCAGTTACACCTCCACCACAGTCTGTGGCATCTATCACGGGCTGACCGTGGTGCCCTCTGGTGACTTTGCCCTGTTGATTCTGGTCAACTCGAGTTGAATGTGTATGCTATCCCGGGTTATCCATAACATATACCCAGGTAAACGATGCCTCTTGGGGATTTTTGGTCAATTTTTTTGTGCTCTTACGTCCTTGCATAATTCTTCATTGATTTTTATGGCAAACTCGGATTCTCTTAGCCAATTTCTGCAAAATATCATCAATAACACCAAACTCGAGCGTAAAATAGGAAAAAGAGTATAAATTATCACATAAGGCACATAATTCTCCCTAAAATGATATACATGTTAAGCGCTTATCACCCACAAGCATAAACAATCACGTTAGTGAACTAACCCCCAATGTCTTAGCTTATCATCATATGAGGGTTTTCAAAAACCTTTTTTTCTCTTTTTTTTTTCAATTTTTTTTCAAAGCAATAAATCTACCTAGGCAATCAGCAAGTAGATAAACGGAGAGAAGGGCTAGAGAGATTACCTCATGGTCATGTAGAAGCCTTACTCAATAGAAAATGAAACTAAAACTAATGCACCTTAGAAATATGCCTAAGCTAAAATGAAACATAAGAAATCTAGATGTAAGCATCTTGAATATAAGGGGTATGTACAAACCACAACAAACCGTGGATAACAACCTAGCCAACCCAAAATGCACCTCAAAGCATCACAACTATCAAAGAGCTCTTCAGCTCACCCCTATGCCTGAACTGCTCATTATCCCCAATGAAAGAAAGAGTCATCAGAAATAAGGGGAACGGGGAGGGTATTCATAATGTATCAATGGGGCCCAAGAGGACCACTAGGTCTTCAATCAGGTGAAGGGTAAGGCCACATGAAATACTTGTGAGTATAGTACACATCGTGTCGAGGTTTTGCTACTAGTGGTCCCGCTCATCCTGGCGGCGAAGGAGCTCAGCGTGCTTCTAGGAGTGTTACTCCCTCATATGATCGAGCCTCAAGTGGAGGCGAGCAAACTTGTTATAAAGGAACTAAGGAAGAGGGACCTCCTCAGAGCCAGAGGGGCCGGCCTCATCACGAGTAGTACAAGTGAGGGGGAGCTGAGGCCGCGGGCGAGCAGCCCCATGAGTACCCTGCATGGCACCCCTACCTGGAAGTTGGGTGTCATCATTAGCATCATCAACACCTCCTTATCATCAAAGTCATCGTCATGACTCCAATTACCCTCATTGGTAACGGTGGTGTAGGAGGGGTTGGGTAACGAGAAGAGGGCACAACCATGATGGTTGACCTATATTTGGTTATCCACCATTGTGAAAATTTCCTTTTGCATGCAAACTTCTAAGCTGAGACAAGCACCCTCATAAAGGACAGGCATAAGGGGGAAAAGGTTACCGAGGCCTAATCCATGGGCAAGAGCAGCTACAATGCCTCCAGTAGCATTGACAAAGGTGCGACTATTAGCTTGCTCCTCAAGATGAGTCATGATGTGGCTAGCACTATAGAGGCGAAACCTATGCAAAGCCGCCCAAGGATAAACAGTTCACCCCTCGTAGGCACCCCTTGACATTCAAACCGTGAGAAAACAATATTTGACGTAAGGCACCGGAGATACCTAAGGATTGGATTCCATATAGAGGTGGCTTTGGATGAACAGGAGACATAAAAGGAGCTATTACAAGCTATCTTTCTCCAAAACTTGGCCCGACTATAATCCAGGTGAATGAAATCAACTGTGCCACCCACCGAGAGGTGCAATAACTCGTAAATTGGAGTAAATTCATCTCATGCGTTAAATTGCGCAATCTAAATTGAATATAGCAACATAAGTGATTAAATTCCCAGGCCTCATCAATAGTAAATGAGCTAAAAAATTCCGAGATCAATTTCTCTTAAACAGGAAACCTAAATTGCACATAAGCATGCCATCCCAAAACACCAAGCAAGGCATTCAAGTAATACCATAAACCCAATACTTGCAACAAATCAACATCAACATACTTAGGTTCACTAATTTTGATATAAACCAAAGCATCATCATGTTTGCATTGCGCATTATCAAGAAAAACAATGCTATGCTTATTAATCACATGAGGGAGGTTAGATTTAGCACATTACCTTGTGGGGGTTGCTGGGTAACCTAAGGAGGAGCCGATTGCCTTAGTGTTATTCTTTGGAGCCGAAGAGGAGGCCGAAGCTTTACCTTTGGGTGCCATGATGAAGGAGGAGGAAGCACAACACAATTCACCACAATTGCCCACCCAAACCAATCAAAGCTCATCAAATCAATCAGAAAGGAACCCGACTTAGCTCCGAATTGAACAAAACAAGCCCTAAAGTGAAGTGGGAAGGTGGATGGGAGATGATTAAGGGTTAGGATGATGGGGGCCTAAGGTGGAGGAGGGGAATTTGAGTTGTTGGGTGATGAATTTGAGGGGCTGGGGAGCGGGCACTACCGGTGCTAGTAATGAAGACGACCAGGAATGTGCGGTCACCGGTGAGAGAGAGTGGCAGATGGAGGGGGTCAAACAATGTAAAGGGAGAGAAAAAGTGTGGCGGAGAGGGGAAGGGTCAAACGGTGCCGGGCGCCGACGACAGAGGTGGCGCTAGTGGTCGGAATGCCAGAATCCAGCAAGGAGGTGGCGGATCTGATAGCAGGAGAGAGAGGGAGCGGATTAAGTGAGAGATAGGCAGAAAAGAGGGAAAGACGATATTGGGCTAAAGGTGTTTAAAAACCCAGATACACAGCCATGTGTGAAGCGCACGGGTAGTCGTGTGCGTTAGGCGAGGGCATACGGCACTTTCTGCCTCAAATGCACGGTCGTGTGTATTATGCATGGCTAACTGTGTATGTAGTCTAACTCAAAACTCTTTTAATTTCCCATCTTTTGGCTTCTTTGGCTTGGTTTTTTCCCTCTGTTTTTTTGCTTCGTTTTTTTTCAAAAGTAATAAAACTTGGGTTGCCTCCTAGGAAGTGCTTATTTTAGGTCCCAAGCTTGTCCTTTTATTTCCTCTAAGCGGAGAAAGCATCAGGAGGTCACAAGAGACCTTCCCTGCCATTAGCTTGCTCACCATGTAGCGCTTGAGCCAGGAGTCATTCACTATGAAGGAACCCGTGGCATTTGTGTCAATCTTAATAGCACCATATAGGTACACCTTAAGCACTTTGAATGGACCTGACCATCAGGGACAGAGTTTTCTAGGGAAGAGCCTCAATCTAGAGTTGAATAGAAGGATTAAGTCGCCTTCTCCAAATTCTCTCCTATTGACAACCTTATCATGTCACCTCTTTATCCTTTCCTTTTATGTCCTTGAATTCTCACAGGCATCCAAGCGGATTTCCTCAAGTTCATTCAGTTGTACCAACCTCTTCTCCCCATCAGATTTTAAGTCAAAATTGAAGTGCTTGATGGCCCAATGAGCCCTATGTTCTAGTTCGATGGGGATGTGATAGGGCTTACATAGATTAGTTAGAATGGGGGGTGCGAATGGGAGTCTTGAAGGCTATACGATAGGCCAAAAGTGCGCCATTAAGTTTGTCCGCCCAATCCTTCCGTGACCTTGCAACCATTTTCTCTAAGATAGACTTAATCTCACAATTAGAGATTTGGACTTGGTCGCTAATTTGGGGGTGGTAGCCAAGTCGATATTTGTGATGCACTCCATACTTCTTCAATAGAACTTTCTCTCTATGAAGTGTGTCCCGATATTAATAATAAGTACTCTCGGGACCCCGAAATGGGGAAATTTGACCTTCTTAATTAACTTAACTACTACTCTGGAGTAATTGGTAGGGCTAGCCATGGCCTCCACCCACTTGGAGGTGTAGTGCATAACAACTAGAATGAACTTGTTGCCCCTGGAGGATGGGAAAGGCCCCATGAAATTGATGCCCCAGACATCGAATATTTCAACTTCTAGGATGAAGATGAGGGGCATTTCATTCTTTCGAAACAGGTTTCCCATCCTCTGGTAACGATCACATGAATGAACATAATGGTAGACACCCTAGAATACCTTCGTGGCAGTCTTGGAGTTACTAACATGTCCTCCACATGGAGAATCATGACAATGAGAAATCATGCTCTTAATCTCCTCCTCAGGGAGGCAGCGCCTGTAGATCTCATCCTTACATAGCTTGTAAAGGAAAGGTTGCCCCGACAAATAGTGCCTGATATTATAAAGAACTTCTTCTTCTGATGGGAGGACAGGTCATGTGGCAAAGATCCCCAAGGCTAAATAGTTTGCAATATTCACACACCATTAGGCTTGCTCTATAGGGATGACTAACAGATGCTCTTCAGGAAAAGCATCATTAAGGGGGACATCTTGGCTCTCAACAATAAGCCTGAGGAAATGATCAACAATGATGTTCTCGACCCTAACTTTGTCCTTGTTTTCCAAATCAAACTCCTGCAGGAGTAAAATCCATCGTATGAGGCAAAGCTTTGCATCCTTCTTCTTGAGGAGGTACTTGAGAGCGGAGTGGTCAGTGTACACAATGACCTTTGAGCATAGGAGATAAGGTCTGAACTTCTCCATTGCGTACACGATGGCAAGCAGCTTCTTCTCAGTTGCTCTATAATTCTGTTGAGCCTTATCTAGTGTTCGATATGCGTAACAAATCACAACTAGTTTCTTATCCTTTCTTTGCCCCAAAATGTCCCCACCGCATGATCGCTGGCGTCGCATATGATCTCAAAGGGTAGCCTCTAGTCTGGCGGCTGAATGATGGGGCAGAAATTAGCGTCTGCTTGATCCTACAAAACACTTCATGGAACTCATCAGTACATACTAAATGGGCATCTTTGCCCAAAAGCTGAGTTAGACACTTAGCGATTTTAGAGAAGTCTTTGATGAAGCGACGATGAAATCCCATATGACTAAGGAAACTCCGTACCCCTTTAACTGAAGTAGGAGGGGGCAACTGCTCAATAACCTCAATCTCAGCCCTGTTAAACTCAATGCCCCTATTAGAAATGATATGACCTAGAACCACCCCTTCTTGCACCATAAAATGACACTTTTCCCAGTTCATCACTAGATTGACTTCTTCACATCTACGAAGTACCTTGGTGAGATTTTCCAAACACAGGTCAAAGGTACCCCTGTAGATGGAGGAGTCATCCATGAACACCTCCATGATGTGCTCAATGAAATCAGAAAACATAGCGTTCATGCATCGTTGAAAGCTGAAGGAGGCATTACATAACCCAAAAGGCATCCTACGATAGGTGAAAGTGCTATAAGGGCATATAAAAGTTGTCTTCTCCTGATCATTGGGATAGATAGAAATCTGAAAGAAACTTGGGTAGCCATCCAGGTAACAGAGGAAAGAATGCCTTATCAACCTTTCCAACATCTGATCAATGAAGGAAAGGGGGAAATGATCCTTCTAAGTGGCTTGATTCAATCTATGATAATCAATGCACATGCACTACTCGATGATAGTCCTAGTTCAGATAAGCTTATTATGCACATTCGGGGCTCACCCATTTACTATCCAAGACAGGATAGATGATTCTGATGTTAAGTAGCTTGATGACCATGTTTTTACCAACCTCTTGCATATTTGGACTTAAACGTCGTTCAGGTTATCGAGAGGGCCTATGACCATCATTAAGAATGATACGATGTATACAAAGGGAAGGATTGAGACCCTTGATATCATTAATGCTATAACCTATGGCATCTATATGCTTCCTGAGCACTTCCAATGATTGTTCAAGTTGGGGGAAGTCTAGGTTAGCACTGATAATAACATGGAATTGATGGTCATGGTCAAGGAATTTTTCCCTAAGATGGGGAGGCAGAGGTTTTAACTCTGCCTTCAGCATGCTCTTTTCCATCTCCTAGGAGGTTATAGCCTCCCCTTAAGGACCTCCTTAGGGCATCGCTTATATGTATAAGTAATGAATGCATTAAAGAGTCTAGCATACTCCTCCTTCTCCTTAACTTGTGGTTCAGACACACCACAGCTAATGAGAGTGGCTTGTAGAGGATCCTTCTTAAAATGGTAAGTTACCGCCTCCTGATTAAGCACCTTCTCTAATATATCAACTCTGCAGCAAGTTTCATCTAGGGTTGGGTTGGCTACCATCTGAGGTAAGTGGAACTCTACCTTCTCATCCCCTACTTAAAGGGAGAGTCTGTCATTCTTAACATCTATCATTGCTCCCACGGTAGCCAAAAAGGGTTTCCCCAGGATGATAGGAATGCGGGAGTCCTCCTCCATCTCCCATGGTAACAACATCACATGGAATAAAGAACTTCCCAACCTGCGATAGAACATCTTCCATGATATCAAGGGGGTACTTGACAAATCTATCAACCAATTAAAGGGAGATGGTAGTAGGCTTTAGTTCTCCTACTTACAGCTTCTTACAGATGGAGTAAGGCATGAGGTTAACATTGCCCCGAGATCGCAAAATGTCATACTAATGGTGATATCCCCTATAGAACACGAGATGGAGAAGCTTCATAGATCTGAAAGTTTAGGAGGAACCTTGTTCTTAGATAATAGCACTGCACTCCTTAGTGAGAGACACTGTGGCATCCTCAAGTAGCTCCCTTTACTAGAGAGCAAATCCTTTAAGAATTTCGCATAAGAAGGTATGTCAGTGATAGCCTCCAAGAAGGGAATATTAATGTAGAACTTTTTCAGTATCTCGACGAACTTCCAATACTTGTGCTCTTCTTTAGCCTTCACTAGCCTCTGGGGATATGGGATATGAGGCTTGTAAGCCTTTACCGCAGGGGAATTAGTCTCAACTTACATCTCACTTGGAGGCTCAACTGAAACATCCTTGCCGACTTTATTCTCTTCCTCAGACTTTCTCCTTTCCTACCTCATTGACATCTTAGGAGCTTCCAACTCTTTTCCACTCCTCAGTGTAACAGCATTCATCTAAACCTTAGGATTGGTCTCAGGTTGACCTAGAAGGTGTCCCTGTGGTCTATATAAATGACTCACTTGTTGCATAAGCTGGGCAATTTGATTTTGCATCATCTTCTGGTGACTGGACACGACCTCAAGCTTGGAGTTCAACTGAGTAATTGATCCACCAAGAGCTTCAGTAGTCTTGGTTTATGTTTGGGTAAAACGCTTCATAAGGCTCTGTAGGTTTGGACCTTGGTTGAGGAGGTTGAGGAGATGGGTTGTAAGGAGCTTTGTATTAAAATCCAGGAGGTTGAGGAGCATTAGGTGGCAAGGGGTTGAGGGTTCGATAGGAGAAATTGGATGGTTTCCCTAACGGGGATTGTATGTATTTGAGTAGGGATTAATTTATGCGCATGGGATAAAGTTTTGTATGCCATTGGCATGTTCAACTCCCTGAAAGTTAGTTGGGCAATCAACAGTCACATGCCCTTGGATGCCACAAACCACATAAAGAACTCTAGTCTTGTACATCATATCCAATGAACTCCCTGAGATGGAAGTCCCCAATCTATCAAATCTTTGAGCGAGAGCATCGACTTTGCTAGCTTCAATTGATTAGACCAATGGTAGTTATTGGAAGCCATGTCTTTTAAAAGAGCCTTTGCTGCTTCAATTGATTTTCCTATGGGAGCACTACAAGCTGTGGCATCAATCGACATCTTCAAGGTTTGATCTAGTCTATTGTAGAAGGTTTAGACCAGGAGTCAATCAAGGACGCTATGATAGGGACGTTGGCATAGAGATCCTTGAATCTATCCCAAACCTTGTATGAGGATTTATCATGTAATTGGGCAAAGGAAGTGATATATGCTCTTAACTTAGCATGTCTTTCCAAGTAGGAAATACTTGCTCAAGAAGGCCTTGCAAATTGTAGCCTAAGTGGCAAAGGCATTTTGCTCCTTATTGTAAAGCCAATCTTTAGCTCTATCCCTCAAGGAGAAGGAGAAGAGCCTCAGTCAAATAGCATTGGTGGATACCCTATTAAGCTCAATGGTGTTGCATTTCGTAAGGAAATAGCAAAGCTGCATGTTGGGGTTCTCATAGGGGTGCCCACTGACCTACTCTCTCTCTACTAGAAAGATAAGGGTTGGGCGGGGCTCGAAGTTATTCACCTCAACTATTGGGTTCACTATAGATGAAGTGATGCTCGAGGATTGAGGCATAGCATAGTCTCTCAGAACTTGGTTGTCTTGTCCAGGCATCACTTGAAAAAGCTTTTGTTTTCCTATTCTTCTAGACACCGCTTGATTTACACGTAGCAGCTTCAATCTCAGGATCCAAGGGAATGAGATTTTGATTCCCTTGACTACGCCTATGCATACAAAGCAAAAACTATACCAAGTATAAGTAAGTTCAAATAAAGAGGAAGAAAAAAACAAAAGAAAAACGAAGGAAAAGAAAGAGCCTAATCTTAAGTGTTTTGGTTGATTTTGATGTTGAAATAATCAAGTTCCCCGACAGCAGCCCTAAAAGCTTATTATGTAAATATACCGCAAGTGCACGGTGTAGCTGTAGCTAATTAACTGGCGAGGAAGGGTCGTGTCCATAGGGAACTTGATTTCAATCGCCAAACTGAATTTCGACACTTAATTTAACCAAAACAGTTACTCAGATTGAAACAGTTCTATTCTGCTTAGTAATAGTAAACTTGACTATTCAATAATAGTTATGATACTAGATTGGGATTCACCGCACTAATATGCTCTGTGATTCATAAGCTAGGTCACGCCAACCTGCCCATGCAAATAATTGAAGTGGAAAGATTACAAGTTGAGACACATCTACGCCTCTTATCAAAGGTCGTTAGAGTGACTAATCAATCCTAGTAATCTATTTTGATAAAATTAGAATCATTAAAGTCACAGGATTTAGTAATCAAGAATTCTAAATTGAAACCCTAACTGTTTTCACATTAAAAAATTGAATTGCTCAATAAAATGCACTAGATGATGGATTTAACTTTCATTGATCTCCCAAATCCTAATTAAGAACAATGAATACATCTCTCTTAAGTAATTCAGCCAACACTTGGCACACTAGATGAGATTTTGATTTGCATACATGGGCATAATTTGCAAAAACTTAGAACATCATTCAATTTCGCATAATAGGGGCTAATCCTAACCTAAGATGAGGGATTTAGCCTCTACACATGCTTGAAATTACAATTGCAAAGCCTAATTCGAAGAACATGATTAAAGATAGATAGAAACTTGCATTGAAATTGCAAGAAGAGAGTAAGAGTTACGAACTTGAATTGACTGTCAACATGAATCAACAATAATTTCGAATTAAAACCACAAATCAAAGCTAGATCAATGTCTAAATTACTCAGAAGATAAGCCTCAAAATCATCCATTGGAAATGCTGTTAAAAGTAAAACCAAGAAAGCTTATAACCGCCCCTGAAAAACAACTAAGCCATGAAAAACTAAGAGACGCATGACAGTGTCAAAATGCACGGCCCACTGTGCACTTCTGCAGGAAGTTTATGCCTTTAGTGCATGGCCATGCATATTCTGCATGCCCGGCTATACACTTTTTGGCTTCAATTTCTGACTTGGATAGCCATCCTTACTTGTACAGCTGGCCATGCAAGTGTCTTGCATTTGATTTTTTAAGCGTTTGACCCTTCCATTTGATCTTCGAATCCTTTTCCTTCTCATAACATCACTCCTCGCTCCATTTTGATCCAATAAACACCGAAACTCTCCAAATTAAGACCAACACACCTACAAACAGGAGAATCAATCCGAATAAGATAATTATGAGCAAAGAGGAGCGAGATTTTCCAAATCTTCTACTATTCCTAGGGAACATATGAATAAGGCTTGTGGAAGTAAAGGGTCCAAATGGTGAAATAAGAGGTTTATTAGCATGAGAAAAAACTTTAAGTTCAAGGCACAAATTGGGTGTGATTAGGCCTAATCCATGACTAATTAGCCATCAAGAGGCTAATCACAATTCAAGCTAATAAAATCTAACTATTAATCACCACATGCTTATAATTAAACCCAAATTAAACAAAGCTAAAAACTAAACTTATCAAGCATGAATTTGAGGAATAAACCTAGTCTAACTTGGATTAAAACAACTACTAAACATGAAATCATAATAAAAAGTAAACATTTAAACTAAGCATAATCTAAAGTAACATGCTCAAATGAAGGAAGCCCAAAGAAAATATGAAATAGAGAGAGAAAGAGAGAAAGAGAAAGGGAACAAAAAACTTAGGCTTGATTGAATGAACATCAAATCCACACACTTGAATCCAAAATCCACCTAAACATATGCTAATCTCCCATGTCTAATTCCCCCGAATAGGGTTCTTATTGGCTAAACGTAAGCAAAAACTTCTCTAAAAAGTCTGTAAAATAATCCCCCCAAAAGGCCTGAAAAAGCCCCTCAAATAGAAATCGAGTCGGGTGAATAAGGGCCAAGAAGAATAGGGGACGACAGCTATCGGCCTAGCAACAAGTGCTCGTCACCACCACGACTAGCCATCATGAGCCCCTGCTCTAATCACCTGCAGGGTGGCAATGGTTAGGGGTGGCGCCTATGACTGCCCGTCATCTCTTGGTTTGTGATCTTTTGGCTTTTCTCATTCCCTCTTTTCTCCTTTTTGCAACAGCTGCTTGATTAAACTTATTACCTACAAAAGTGAACAAAACAAGCAAAAATCCTAAAGATATATTATCATACAAGATAAAATTAGGCGACGGAGGCTTGTAAACTACAACAATCTAGTACCGAATAAATACCCCCTATCTTTTGCTCATCCTCGAGCAAAACAAATGGAATGGTAACCTACAAACCTAACTCCCTTTCGTAAGAATCACTTTTGCATTTGGCATATGTAATAAGCCCTTTAAACTCCTTAGTGTTCTCAAATGGACAAGTTAGGTCTTGTAAGGGTTTGTAGAAGATATACACATAAAATCTTTAAAATATTTTTTTTCGTATTTTTTAAAAAAGCAAAGCATATATACAAGGGAAAGGAAAAAATATGTACACATCTAGATCGATTCTATCACCCGAACAACCTAGCCACTAAGTCATATACAAGTAAAACATACATTCAAGACACATATGAGCTATAAATGTATTTTGTCTCTCATTTTTCACCCCAAGCAACACAATAACAAGATTTATACATCTTGTTGCTCCATGCAAAGTGTATTAACTATTAATGCTAAGTTAAAATTGGGCGAAAGGTCATTTCCACGTAGCGTACGGCTCCCTTTTATTAGCTCACACTTTTGCTCTTTTTTTTTTCTTTTTTTTTTTTTGGCTTTTCTCCTTGTACTCCTTCGCCCGGGTGGATAGTTCTTGGCTTTTTAGGCCTTGAACTCTCAGAGGAACAACTTGGCATATATTTGGGCACTTTCCTAATTATGTGTTTTATTTGGATGTACAACACACTTATTCAAGCCCAAATAGAGGTACCAGAGTTAAGCTTACTTTCGGAACCACATTTTCTCATTTTTTTTCTTTTTCTCATTTTGGCTACAAAGCCGAAAGTCAATTAACTAAGTAGATTGTCCTTAAACCCAAATTTTAATAACAATAAAAGTCAATGGTCCTGTATACAAGGTTGGCACAAAACCACACATGTGAAATGAGGTTATTATGAAAAACTTGAAAACTAAATTGCACACAAGTGTTCCATCATACATATTTGATCGATATACAAACTAGTAGCTAAGCTATTCAAGATCAAAAACTAACTAAAAATGAGCAAAGGTCACCCAAAGCCAAGAAGAAAAACTATTGTAAAAATAGAAAAAATTTCACAAAAGCTTGCACAAAAGGTATATGACTTGCCCACACCTACATCTAAATCTCACGATGTCCTCATTGGGAACCGAGGAGTCACAATCAACCACATAAAACACACAAAACAAGAAACAAAAAAAACACACCAGAATATATCAACGAATACACATATACACAAACGAACACACTCACCCAATCGATAACAAGACTGCACATGTATACATAGCCAACACCACCAATAATGAATAAATACAAATCCATTAGTGCCACCAATAACAAAACACAATTTTGCACAAAAAGGCACAGAAAGGTGATCATAGCCATCAATTAGCTTCACAACATCTCAAGTTTTACCTCGATAGTGATCACTAATAAAAACACAACCAACTGTCCACAACTAAACAAAAAGAAATAGAAAGAAAATAAAAATAAGGGAGAATAGTTACAATGATTATACCAGGTTGGGCACTGCTTGTACCTAAACTATGCCTCTCTAAGATGGTGCTATGAGGCTCGAGGCACTCCTCCTTATCTCTCAAGACTTGAGTCTTCAACTCGAACACCGTTAAAGATCGTAAGAGCTTATCATGTGCTGCTGCATGCATCTCAGAGTGATGTAAATAAGAGAACATGAATACGAAAGAAGCAAAGATAGTCATTCCTCTTAAACTTATCAAATGACATCGAGAAATCAAAAATATGATCAAAGAAAGTACTCCACATGATCTCCCTAAACACATCCTCTAGGTATGCAGAATAAGGATCAAAGGAGGGATTATACCCTTTAATGTCACCTAGAGACTCGTAAAATTCATGCAAATGAGAGGGGTGGCGGAAAGCAAGATGGATGAAATGGGGCCTAAGTTAAGGGACTTGGTGTAAATGGGGTGTATATGCTCAATGCTAGAAGTGCCACCAACCACCATACCATCACCACACAACTCCTCAAAAGGAGCCCTCTCAAGAAACGACTCAACTAAAGTAGGTTCTCCTGGCCAATGAAGCAAATCATCCTTAACAAAACCAGCATCACCCGTAGAATACTCACCCATCTCTAACCTCATGCACTGAGCTAACGGGAGGGGAGAAGTAAGCAAGGTCAAGTCACCAATCATAGTGTCTCCAGGTATGCCAGATAAAGATGAAGTGACAAATGGTGGAGAAACCAAGGGAGGGTCAATCACTTCCTCTAAGCTGGCCAAAGGTTTATAGAGCACAAAATCAAGCTCTATGGGAAGAGAAGACTCATAATCATCATAGAGACTTATCTCAACTTCTTGGGAAGCTAAACAAGGGTAGGTGTCATGCAACAGGACACACTCCCTCATCTCACTAACCAAGTGCGTATGCCGCTCATTCGATGTCTCCATCATAACATTAAGTTTAGCATAGCATTCATCAAAAATATCTTAATAGGGATAAAAATTTACATTCCGATCAAAAGATTGGCAATAAGAGCACATATTCAACCAAAAATTATAATATTTTATACCCTTTTAATATTTAATAATTGCTCAAAATAAATTATTCAATTAGGATTTTAATGTTGTTTTGTTCATTTTGTAGGAATTAAAAATTTTGGAAAAATTGAACAACTAGTTCATGGGTTGGATCAAGTGGAGAAGGTGGAAAGAAAAAAATAAGAAGAAGAAGAAGAAGAAGAACTGGCCCAGCAACCGGGCCCAACATTTCTTTCTCCTTCCTCTTTCTAGGTCGGTCCAGCCCAGACTTCTCCCTTCCCTTTTATTTAAAAGGTCAGGCACAACTCACATGCAGCCAGCCCCCCCAACTCCTCCTCTTTTCCTTCTCCCTCTCCTCTTGGTCTGGCTCTCTCTCTCTCTCTCTCTCTCTCTCTCTCTCCTGGAAACTAGAGACCCTCAACCTCTTCATCTTTTCCTCGTCAATCCTCGTATGCTCAGAACACTGAGAGCTCACTCACCTGTGCTTCTTTATCTTCCCCGTGACCCTTCACCTCCCTCCCACCTGAAGTCACAGCCCTGTCTCTCCTCTCTCTTCATCTTCCTCTTCGTTTTCTTAGCCTAGCAAAACTTGAACAAAAAATAGAGTAGCATCTAGCCCTCTCACCTTCCTCTTCCCAACCATTACTCGTCCTTCTCTTCGCCAATTATTGATTCATCATTAATATCATCAATCCAGGTTGTAGAGGAGTAATTGAAGTAATTGAAGGGGATGGAGTGAAGTTTTTGGGGAGGTTTAAAATTGGGGCTAGAAACAAAGGGACGGGAGGCAAGGGAGAATGGTTCAATTCTTTTCAGTTTAGATTGAAGGCTTAGTTTCAGAGATTGATGTAATTTTATTATTAGTTACTGGAAGATTAAGGTGGCAATTTAGTTTTCATAATACTTCTCATTTTGGCTATTCCTTTGTAAAGAGTATGGTTCACAATTTCAAAAATTAATTTTTTTTATTAATTTATGGAATAACTTGTCCTTGGAGTTGGTTAATTTAGCATTTAGTTATAATTTTGATGAAAATTTTGGTAAACTAATTTTGCAACCTCATCCGTGAGGACGACATCCATAATCAATATAACAATAACTGCATACTTGCAGAAATTAATAATAAGTTTTTGGCATTATTGCCGGGGGTGAGTTGTGAAATTAGCTAGCGTCAAGTCATAGTTTACTAATTTGAGTTGTTTGAGTCAATTTTCGTATGTTTGTTATTTTGATTTTGTGTGTATTAGTTTAGTTTTGTTTGAGATTTCTTTTGCTTTTATTTCGAGTTTATTTGTTTGGTTTTTATTTTAATCCACTTAATTTAATTTTAGTTATTATTTTTTGCACTGAGACAATGGGGACTAACAGTTTGGATATTTGTGCAGGAAGCAGAAATAGCAGAAAAATTTTTTAAAAAAAAGGATAGAATGTTCTTTTTTTATGTTTATGTTTATTTTTTATTTTCTGTGTTAGGTTACTATGTGATGTTTGAGTTTTTTTGGTCTTTAGCATAGCTTTATTTTTGTTTGTTAACTTGATTATTTGAGTAGTCTTGTTTTTAGTTTTAATCATTAGTTATAGTTAGTTGTCATAGAGTCCTTATTTTCTTTTTTCTTTTTCTTTCAACTAAAAAAACATTAAAAAAAATATGAAAATCCCAAAAAATTGAAACCAATTCTTAAAATTAAAAAAAAGAGATTCAAAAATGCCACTTTTTAATTTCCCACAATTTGAGTATGAACCTTTTTGGAGCTATTTGTCGCGACTTAATGATTATCTTGCTCAATTGAATCAAAATTTTGAAAAATGAAAAGTTTGTGAGGTCATGGCTGTGGATTTGAATTCTACATGTTGGGGTTATATTTAGTCTATTTATCCTGGAGGTGTACTAGAATTATTAACTAAAACTTAAGATGGAGTTTGGGATTTTTTTGAAAAACTAGCTTAGGATACCTATGCATTTGAACAAGATAAAAATAATTTTAGATATGTAACTCAAGGTGAGTTTAATTTTCATGCTAATCCTTACCATCAAGATCAAATTATGAACCTATATGACCCATTTCAGTCTTATGTTGTTGAATTCCAAAAGTACACAACCACAAGAGGGGGGGTGAATTGTGGTGGCCGATTTTCACCAAATAACTGACAAACAGCCGTAGCACTTGATTGCAGAGACTGTTCGTAAATCACAAACAACCTTAAGCCTTGTTTGTAGCGGTTGTTCCCAATTGGTTCAGTAGCGAAATTCAAAGTAATAAATGCGGAAATAAAACACACACGATTTTTACGTGGAAAACACCTCTAGCCCAACGGAGGTGTGAAAAACCACCACTTACCTCGTGTAGGATTTAACCACTTCACTAACGGGCTGAATACGTTACAAAAGCAACACTCCTTGTTGCAACTTATAACCCACGTAACCTTCTTTCCTAAGACAGGTTACACCACGTCCAATCACACTATATTGGACACGTCCAAAGTTCACTCGACTATGGACACACTCACTCACTTTCTGATCTGAGAACAGGAGTACAACACACCTTACTAGGGTGCTTCTGACTTAAGCAGATGTAAGGTACAATGAAGTCCTAGTATGCCAATAGTTTTGAAAGCTCAATTTTTGCACAATCTTGTCACGGTTTTTTTTCCTTTTGAAATGAAGCTTTAGAAAGCTCTCAATGCTATGTGAAAAACCGATTTTTTCCCTTGTGTATCTCTACCGAAAGGAGTGAAAAGATTTTCTTATTTAAGCAAGCAAACCCAACGGCTAACTCCTTCAAAAAAGGATAGAAAAATCTTCTGATTTTAGCAGCTTAGGAGATTTCTTCAGATTTCCAACGGCTAGGAACAAAAAAGATAAGATTCTCCTAAAGTATAGGGATTTGATACTCACAGGATAAAAACTGATTTAGCCACTTAATATAGCCGTGTAATTTAGCCTAAAAAAAAAAGGATAAAAATCTTGGTTTCAAAATTTGAATCAATCATGGCCTAAAAATAAGGAATAAAGATTTTTCGGATTTTAAAAAAAATCTCTAGCAAAAATAGTTTTGCAATCTGCTACATATATAATAAATAATAATCTAATCAGCCTAGGATTTCATAAAAAGATTCTTAGAGCAGCCAGCCAACCAAAAGAAATTTTCAGGTAAAACGGATGTGGCCGCTGTAGTTTCAGGAACACCCTAGGCACCCTGTTTGCAGGGTTGTTTGGAAATGGTGTTCTGAAGCAAATGTCGAAAACCATTTTAAGAAGTGTTAAATTGAGACTTTCAAGATTGACATATTAACAAGAGTCTAAAAGATAAAAACTAAACCAAACCAAGACTTCTTGTTGTAAGAATCAGTCATCTTGTCAAGAATGGATGTGCAACTCCAAACACCTTCGTCACCTTGATTACTCGGGTGATCTTGTATCGCTGAATGTAGGAACTTAGTCTTTAAGACTTAGTCAGCTGTTGTTGAGATTTGTTGTGTGCTGATCTTTGTATCACTGAAGCTTGGAACCTGTTGTTTAAAACTTGTTCTCAGCATTTAGTAGACAAAATAGGTAAGTAGGATCAATACAAACAACTGTGTAGGACCTGTTTGGAGAGCTTGTTTGGAACAACACTACTCAAGCAAGTATGCTACACTTGGATTTGTTATTATCAAAACTTTATACAGTTAGTTCAACAATTTCCCCCTTTTTGAAGATGTCAAACCAAGTGACCATATTGACAAGAGAAAGATTTTATTTTTGTAAGTGCCTTTGTAAGTGACTTGAGTGCTGATATATATCCACGCAGGTGCTAGGTCAGTCAAGTCAAAAAACATATGTAAGTATAAAGACTAATGACTCAACCGTTCAACTCAACCTAGGTCAATGGCCCACTTATCTTCCCCCTTTTGGCATCATTAAAAAGGCACAAACAACAGTCAGAACATGGTGTGTGCAAGGGAATCACATAAGACATAGCAAGAGATAAGCAAGATATAACAGAACCAGATATGTCATTGAAAGTCCGGAAGGAAACACAGAAAGAGACGGGGAAGAGAACTCTAGGAAACATCCGATGAGAACAGGTTACAAGGGGTGATTATGGCTGCAGAGGAGGGAGTTTGGTAGCGAGGGAGGAGAGAAGGGCAAGGAGATCTTCATGACGCTTGGCAGATAGCGCCTTCTCTTCTTCCAGGGCAGCCTTGACGGCTGTGAGCTCATCCTTGAGGCGGGAGTTATCCTCTAAAACAGCCTCAACTTTGACTGATGACCTCCCAGAAACAGGAGGTCTGGGTGTTCGGCTCCCCTGTTTAGAGACCGAGCCCTCAGCCAGAGTATATCCACACCCCATGAGGGTGTCACTCCCTATCTCATCAATCACTTGAGCAGCCACCCTCCTTTTGAGCTCTATCCCAAAGTGCTCAAAAACCCTCGTCAGTAGAAAACCATACCCAAGATCATGTGCCCGGGTGGTGTTTGCAATACGCCCAATATGGCGGATCATAAGAACAGGAAGGTTGATGGGTTCCTCCCTATCCAAAAGATCCACCAGGCACTGATCAAGAGCATCAGCCTGGTTTCTACCTTGACCTCTTGGGATGATGTTCTTTATGACAAACATAAAGAGCAGTTGGTGCAGAGAGGTCATCTCACCCTTCTTCACGGATGTGGGTGTTTGCAGGCCCTGGTTTTGACTCAACCGCTGTGAAAGCTCCAGCAGCCTGGCTGTCCCTAGGACAGACTTATCCTCCCTCACATACACATCAAAGCCAAGTGAGGGAACACCCAAAATCGTACCCAGAGTTTGTGCATCAAATTGCACCTGTGTATCACCAATTTTACTTGTCACCACCCCTTCGGTGACAGCACAATTGGCATAGAACTCAGCCAATTCTGGTACAGAACACCCCAGCTGGGTGTTCGTGAAGAGGTCCAGCCAGTTCTGGGCACGCAGCTTCTGTAGGAACACCCCCAACCCCTGTTCCTCGAAAAATTGAACTCTCACTATCTTCCCCCTAACTACATTGCGCTTAAGCAGATGCGCAATCTTGGTAGAAACAGGAGAGGCAGTAGACTTTTTGGCTCTTTTGGGGGGAGGAACAGAAGAAGCAGTCTCAGGTTTAGCTGATTTTGAGACTGGAGTAGCAGAGGTCTTTCTTTTGCGAGGGGGGAGAGTGGAGGTTTTCTTGGAAGGAGGAGGAGGAGATTTGAGTTTGTTCTTCTGAGGACTCGAGGAACACTGGGGTCCCCTGTTTAAAGAGGGTGTTCTCGGAGTCAGTAGCAGAGGAATCTAAAGAATCCTCAGAGGAAGAGGAAATTTCCTCTATTACCGGAGCAGTTGATTTTGTGGTACGCGGAGTAGACTGAAAAGCAATTCGGGCAGATTTGCGGGTTGGTTGGGCAGTTTTTGGAGGAGAGGGGGCCGAGGTTTTTGAGGTTTGAGGCCTTGGTTGTGGCCTTGATCTAGGCGTTTTGCTACGCCTAGCCACCATCTTAACCCTTTTTCTTTTCTCTCCGGTTTGGAAGATCGGAGTCACTGATTCGGTTGCTGCAGGGGAGATGTCCATGCCACTACTTCCCCCTGCCTCAAGAGACTGCTCAGCCGAGTCTCCTTGAAGACCAACTCCCAAATCGTCCTTAAACACCTCCTCATAGGACTCAGACCCTGTTTCGGGTACTGTTTCTTTTTCAGGAAATAGCCCGAAAGAACAGGGCTCAGAGAAATCAAAGAAACCAACATGGGACTCAAAGGCTTCATCTTGGGACCCAAGATTGCCACCAATTTCCCCAGTTGAAGCAAAGTTCTTTTCAGTGAGGGGACAAACAGTCGATCCCTCAAACACCACCAATTCCCAACCAAAATGGTAGGGAATATCTTTCAAACCCAAGCCCACTGATTTCAGGTCGACACTCTTCAAAAATCCAAAAGGTTTGAAGCTGATTGGGCGAGGAGGAGTGGAAGGTTTACCTTCTAGAATCGCCATTAAAAACGGCGAGAAGGCAACAGGGGCAGGACCTGTTCGTGAGGCTGGTGCGGGTGCCCTGCTACCCTGAGATTTTGAACCAGAACTTCCAGAGCCGTTGAAGGAAGCCATTTGAGCAAGAGTTGGAGAGAGATTAGGGTTTGAGTGAAAGGAAATTGCCGGGTATCGAGAGAGAGAGAGAGAGAGAGAGAGAGAGAGAGGTAAAGATTTGGAGATTTAAAGAGAAATATCATGCCAAATCTTTAAAGATTAACCCGTTACAACGGGTAGATCATTACTAGCCGCCCGCGCATGCCTCGGGAAGGAGGAAAATTTAAAAGCTAGACACAACTTGTTTCACATACTAGCAATCAAGGAGCGTACCTGTTCTTGCTGCTTGTTCTTGAATATGAATCATTGGTAATAAGAGTAACAAGCCCAATCATGTTGGCTTTTAACACGCATCCGCATTATGCACTCTATATATATACACAAATAGCACAAAGATTCGACTGCAAACATTGCTATGGACAAATTGCATCCGCAGCATATAAGCGTTGCGAACAGGGGGAGAGAACAGGTTTCTTAGGTTGTTTTCACCAAACCTAGTTCAAGTCTATTTCTCTCAAATTGATCTCTACCTAGTGCCTTGGTGAATATATCAGCAATTTGATTTTCTATGGTACAAAAATTCATTGAAATCAAACCCTTTTCAACATTATCTCTCAAGAAATGATGTCGAATGTCAATATGTTTTGTTCTTTTATGTTGACACGGATTTTTGGCAATATTAATTGCACTAGTGTTATCACAAAAGATAGGAATGCATCCAGTGTCAACACAAAAGTCCTTGAGTTGTTGTCTTATCCACAGCAATTGAGCACAACATGAAGCAGCTGCAACATATTCAGCTTCTGCTGTGGACATGACAACTGAATGTTGTTTCTTGGTTGCCCAAGATACCAAACAAGGTCCAAGGAAATGAGCCATACCTGATGTGCTTTTCCTATCAACCAAGAATCCTCTTCCTTAAGGTATCCATTTAGAAATGCACTTTTCATGTCCATTTGATATAGCTTGATCTCCATATGGGCTGCAAAGGCTATTAGGATACGAATAGCCTCAATTCTAGCAACTGGTGCAAAGGTTTCTTCGTAATCAATCTCTTCTTCCTGATTGTACCCTTGAACCACCAGCCGTGCCTTGTTCCTGGTTACTGTTCCTGACTCATCAAGTTTGTTTTGGAATACCCACTTGGTTCCAATGATTGTTCTATCTGCAGGTTGAGGTACAAGGTGCCATACTTTGTTCCTTTCAAATTGATGAAGTTCTTCTTGCATTGCTGTGACCCAATCTGAATCTGCAAGAGCTTCATTCACATTCTTTGGCTCAATGTTAGAGAGAAATGCATAGAATGCATAAAAATTCTTAAGCTTTGACCTAGTTTGCACTCCAGTATTAATATTAGACAAAATTTGCTCAAGAGGGTGCGAACGTTGGTGCTTCCATGGCCGTGGAGTAAGTGGATCCACAGACACATGCTCTACTCTAACTGGAACACTTGGAGACTCAGGCTCACAATCAGTGCCCGAGCCTGTTCCTGAGAAACCTGATTGGTGTTGTCCCGAATAGGGTTCAGCGGTGTTTCCTCCTGTTTGGTTCTCACCTTGCCTGTCGTTCTGAGGTACACCTTCAGGAGTTGTTTTCTCCAAGGTGTTCTTACCTTGTCTACCTTGGAGCAATACTTCTTTTCGAGCAAGACCTAATTCAAATTCTTCCTCCTGTGCATCATTCTCACTCAACGAGTTAGATTCATCAAAAAGCACATGCACACTTTCCTCAACACATAAGGTTCTTTCGTTAAACACTTTGTAAGCCTTACTGTGAGAGGAGTAGCCAAGAAATATTGCCTCATCACTCTTAAGATCAAAGTTTCCTAAGGCATCCTTCCCATTATTATGCACAAAACACCTGCAACCAAATGTTCTCAGGTGCGTAATGTTGGGTTTTCTGCCTTTGAAAAGTTCATAAGGAGTTTTGTTCAAAATAGGTCTGATCATGCATCTATTTATAATGTAACATGAGGTGTTCAATGCTTCTGCCCAGAAATTCCTAGGAAGACCACTAGCAATAAGCATTGTTCTAGTCATGTCTTCTAGGGTGCGATTTTTGCGCTCAACCACCCCATTTTGTTGGGGTGTTCTTGGAGCTGAGAAGTTATGATCAACACCATGTTCATTACAATAGTTAATAAAACTTGCGTTTTCAAATTCAGTACCACGATCAGATCTCAAGCTAATTAAAGAGTGTCCTACTCTCTTTTCAACCTTTTTGAGAAAGGCAATAAAATTCTCAAAGGTTTCATCCTTGGATGCCAAAAACAAGGTCCAAGTAAATCGAGAGTAATCATCCACTACAACAAGCTGTAACGCTTGTCGAGGGCTACAAATTTAACCACTACTTTGGTTATTAAAACACTTTTTATAGCATAGGAAAGTAGGGATCGATCCACGAGGAAAGATAGTTTTAGAAGGCTAGCTTAATCCTAAATAATTTTACTAATCCAATTTATTAAGTCTAATCTTAATAATTCTAAGATAATTATAATCTAATAAATAAAAGTCTAGAAAAATACCCAATGATGCTCCTAAATATTTTGGATTATATTCTGGAAAGAAAACAGTAAAAAGCTTTCCTAAATAATTTACTAAAATTAAATCAGAAAAATAACTGAAATTCTAATTAAAAATCCAAAACAGAAAATAATAAACAGAAAATAAATATTAAAAATTTCAAACAGTAGCCTAAAATACTATAATTCAGGTCTGTGAGTTTATAACCTATAAATTGTATCCACTTTATTTTATAAAAATCAAAACAGAAAATTATCACAGAATATCAATGCAGAATATTGAATTTAAAATTAAAAATAAAATAATTTGTGAAAATAAAATTACGAAACTAATCAAGAAAATTACTATAATGCTAAAACACAATTTTCTGGACTCAACAATATCTAAAAGTCGTAATTTAATATTAAAAGTCGAAATTTCAGAATTAAACACCTAAAAATCTGCACTTATTATTTCCACAAAATAATTCTGAAAAATTACCAAATAAATTGCAAAAATCACGAATTTAATTATGGGCATATTATGACACTCTATAAACCCCAGGAACTTATAAAAATCAAAAAAAAGAACAAAAATAACTATTTTTAGTCGTATTTCCAACAAACGCTAATGAAAGACTAAAACTAAATATAATTCAATCTAAAAATTATAACTACCCTAAAAATTAAAATCTAAGTTATCTAAAATTACCTAGACACTCCTAAAAGACTATACTTTTGGGGGGGTCGATTGAATTTATATTGAAACTAATAAATATAGAACAAAATTTATCAAACTAATCAAATTGACTCTAAAAAAAATAAATAATGATCAAAAGTTGTCAAATTTATGAAGAATACTTAGTATAATCTCAATCCACCATGCAAATTAATATTTATCATCAACACATAAGTTAATTTCATTCATGACTTAAACTGTAGAAGAAATCCACCAGCGGTTCTTCCCCGTTTCTCCTTAGATTCTAGTTTACTTAGGTCAGCCCTAATATAAACCCTACTAATTTGATAATTTTTACACCAGCGCAAAAATTTAACCAAATTAGAGCATTAAGAATTAGAAAAACATCATTTAACACTTTGTAACCAATTTACCAGCAAATCGATTTAACAAAGATCTAAAGCGATTACCTAATTAAAAGAGAAGGGTTTGAGCCATCCATGATTAATTAGGGTGATACCTAGGCTTAAAAGACTATAACCTTTACGTATTATAATCTTCTAAACTATCAATCGAAATTATATTTAATCAACTAGCATGCATTCTAATCGATTCAACACAATTTTCATAAACGATAAACGCTAATCGCCGAAGAATCACGAATATAAATCAACTAGACATTAAAGCACAAAACTTGTTTCAAAATAATTAATTTAGCATGGCTTCAAGAAGATTATACTAAGCAAAAAATTACTCACTCATGTTAAAATTAACATCACAACATTCTCCCAAATAATTCATGTTTGCAACTAAGCAAAATAATTAAAAAAATAATAAAAATTAGAAGAGCAATACTACACGGTGATGATGATGGCTGATGAAAATATTATGGTGATGATGAAACCCAGCTGCCGTGAAGGTGAATGGAAGATTATTTAATGGTGGTATGAAGATGAGGAGAGGCGTGGAATATATGGTGTGATGGTGGTGTGTGAGAAGATGGTGGGAAGAGTTAGGTGTGGATGTGTGATTGAAAGAGGAAAGAGCTGCGTGGAAAACCAGATGGAAAGAGGATGCCGTGGCCTTTTGTGGAGAAGATGAGCATGTGAAGGAGATGGGATGAAGAAGATGGATTGTAGGGAAAGGGTGATGGCTGCCGTGGAGTTTTATGGAGAGAGGGATGATGATGATGATATGAGATGGGGTGTGGTGTGGTGTCAATGTGTGTTAGACATGGGTTTATATATGTGAGGAGGTGATCATTATATGGAAAGTGAGGGTTTCCTTCCTCTTTTCTTTAGATTTCTTCTTTTTTAAGACTTCTTGTCTCCTTCCAATTCTTGAAACCTTAGCCCAATATAATAATTATGAAAATAATATTTTCCATAAATTATTTATTGGACCGTCTTTTCAGCAAATTGTGTAAAATTGAAGTTTCAACGTCTTGTCTTCTCATTTTTATTTTATTAACGCCCATCCTGAAAAATATATAAAATAAGATAAATTAGATGCATTAATGTGTAAAATATAATCAAAATAACTAATAAAACGATGCATGATTTTTAGCTTAACAAATTCCCCCACACTTAGACTTTGGACGTCCTCGTGCAAAGAAATCTTAGACTCGATCTAAAAACTTACCTTCTTCCTTTCTTATAAAGTCATGCATACTATGATGTTCCTACTGGCTTTGGCTTGCTTTAGAAAAACAGTTTTACTGAATTAATTAGTTTTTCCTTTAATAAGTGAATACATGCTAAACATCCAACTATCCTTAGAGAGTTTATTCATCAGCCTCACAATATTTTCATAATGAAGTAACAAGATCAATAATTATCCATCTCTTTTTGATTATGCACACACCAATCAAGAGGTCGAGAAAGAATTTAAGGTGGAAAAATTTGGGTATGGTCTGGCTATAGAGACAATTGAACTAGGTAGAATAACTTCATTAAATTTGATCCTAAACTTGTCTTGTATTTATTTTACTCTTCTTCTTTGTTCAAACTCCACTTGCGCACATATTCGAGGCCCATATAGGGTCTTAGAATTTAAACACTCCCTGTCTCTCGCTCACCCGAATAGAGGTGCTGGAGCAAATAATTCATTCTCATCTTATTATTTCTTCATTTTATTAGCTTACTAGTATGGGAAGCAAGCTTTTCAGTGGCAGTATTGCCTCAAAGGGTAACACCCAGTAGCGCATGCCTCAAAGGGGTACTTGTCATTCCCAACTTTGACTCTCTTTTCTCTTTTATTTCTTTCATGGATGAAAAGTAAAATCACAATTTTAATGAGTTATTCAACTAATTCAATAGTCTAGGAAATGGGTGGTTATTTTATTGCCTTTGAGTTGGATATATTACACGACCAAATAAGATGGATAATCAAGAGAGTTACTCATTAAAAAGATGTATGAGGATCAATTCAAACTTCTCTCGCGGATAATTATCATGTTTAGAAGTCTTCACTTATAAAAGAATAAACTACAAAATAGCTAATAAAACCAAATTTTTCTAAACAAGAAAGTCTAGCATAAACTCATATCATGCATTGTTTATAAGAAAAAAAATTTTTTTTTTCTTCAAGAATAAAAACTGCAGGAATTAAATGCAGGGTGCACCCCCCCACACTTAATTCATGCATTGCCCCTAATGCATGCAAAAAGATAGAATTAATGAGAACAAAAGCAAAAGTAAATAGGAACTTCCCTGAAAACGTTGGGTTGCCTCCCAACCAGCGCCTTTGTTTACCGTCTTTGGCTCGACGTCATGAAGCTCATGGATCCTCAAGTCGGATCTCTTCTATTAAACATACCTGGTCTCCGTCATAGAAATGCTTTAGCCTGTGACCATTCACTTTGAAAATCTTGTTAGTAGCAAAAGATTTAATCTCTACAGCACCATGGGGATAAGTCTTTACTACTTCAAAAGGTCCTAACCACCTAGAGTTTAACTTACCAGGAAAAAGTCTCAATTTAGAATTGAATAACAGCACTTTCTCACCTATTTGAAATTCTTTCCTAATAAGTTTGGCATCGCGAAATGCTTTGGCCTTACCCTTATAGATGACTGAATTGTCATACGCTTCTAAGCGTATCTCTTCTAGTTCTTGCAATTGCAGTTTACGCTCTTTCCCTGCTAACTGATAATCAAGATTGCATTGCTTCACAGCCCAATATGATTTATGCTCAATTTCTACAGGGAGGTGACACGGTTTTCCAAAGACTAGTCTGTAGGGTGACATACCAATTGGAGTCTTATATGCAGTCCTGTAAGCCCAAAGAGCCTCCTCTAGCCTAAGGCTCCAATCCTTCTTATCTGGCTTAACTACTTTTTCAAGGATGCCCTTAATCTCTTTATTAGAAATTTCAGCTTGGCCATTAGTTTGGGGATGATAACTAGTAGATACCTTATGAGTTATATGATATTTAGCTAGTAAGGCACCTAGAGTTCTGTTACAAAAATGAGTCCCCCTATCACTGATGATTGCTCTTGGCACTCCATATCGATGCAGAATTAGAGATTTAACATATTTCACCACAGTCTTAGCATCATCAGTCCTAGTGGCCACAGCTTCTACCCATTTGGATACATAATCAACAATCACAAGAATATAAGTATATCCAAAAGAAGGGGGAAAGGGTCCCATGAAATCAATGCCCCATATATCAAAAATTTCACAAACATACATATTACATAAAGGCATTTGATTCCTCCTTGATAAGTTTCCAGTCTTTTGGCACACTTCACATCTTTTACAGAATTCATAAGTATCATTAGAAATAGTGGGCCAATAAAAACCACATTCAAGCACTTTATGTGATGTTCTTTTAGGTCCAAAATGTCCCCCACTTTCTGAAGAATGACAGAAGGTTAGAATAGAATGAATTTCACTATCATCTACACATCGCCTTATAATCTGGTCACCACAAAACTTCCATAAATATGGCTCATCCCAAACATAATATTTAGATTGAGCTCTTATTTTCTCTCTTTCAGCTCTGGTCAATTCAATGGGAAAAGTTTTGGTGACTATATAATTTACAATATCAGCATACCAAGGCAATCTACTCGTCATAGCATATAGAGTCTCATCAGGAAAACAATCAGTAAAAGGGCTACCACTCTCTCCTGTTTCTAATCTACTCAGATGGTCAGCAACTAAATTCTTAGTTCCAGGCTTATCTCTAATTTCTAGTTGAAATTCTTGCAACAATAACATCCATCTAATTAACCTGGGCTTTGAATCTTTCTTTTCCAATAAGTGTTTGAGAGCAGAGTGATCAGAATAAACAGTAACTTTAACACCCAACAAATAAGGACGGAACTTTTCAAGCGCAAAAACAACAGCATACATCTCCTTTTCTGTAGTGGTGTAATTACACTGTGCAGGGTCAAGAGTTCTAGAAGCATAATATATTACATGAGGTACCTTTCCAACTCTTTGACCTAAAACTGCCCCCACTGCCTTATCACTAGCATCACACATTAACTCAAAAGGTAAGGCCCAGTTTGGGGGTTGCACAATAGGAGGAGAAGTCAATGTTACTTTCAATTGATCAAAAGCCCTCATACAATTCTCATTAAAATCAAAAGAGACATCCTTTGCAAGCAGGGTACATAAAGGAGAAGCAATCTTAGAAAAATCTTTGATGAATCTCCTATAGAACCCCACATGTCCTAAGAATGATCTCACATCTTTGACACACTTTGGATAGGGTAGAGACTGGATGATATCAACTTTAGCTCTATCTACCTCTAATCCCCTTGATGATACTACATGTCCCAGTACTACCCCATGCTCCACCATGAAATGGCACTTTTCAAAATTCAAGACCAAATTGGTCTCAATGCAACGCCTAAGCACAAGAGTAAGATGATGCAAGCACTCATCAAACGAATCACCATGTACAGTAAAATCATCCATAAAAACCTCCATAATCTTGGTGATAAAATCAGAAAAGATACTCATCATACATCTTTGAAAAGTAGCAGGTGCATTACACAAACCAAAAGGCATACGTCTAAAAGCATAAGTACCAAAAGGACACGTAAAGGTAGTCTTCTCCTGATCGGCAGGAGCTATAGGGACCTGAATATAACCTGAATAGCCGTCCAAAAAGCAATAATGTGACCTCCCAGCTAGTCTCTCTAACATTTGGTCCATAAAAGGCAATGGAAAATGGTCCTTCTTAGTGGCCTTGTTAAGCTTTCTATAGTCAATACACACTCTCCAACCACTTTGGACTCTAGTAGGTATCAACTCTCCTTCATTGTTTTTCACTACTGTTGTCCCCCCCTTTTTAGGAACCACATGAATAGGACTAACCCACTCAGAGTCAGCAATGGGGTAGATCACCCCAGCATCTAACCATTTAAGAATCTCTTTTTGGACTACCTCCATCATAGGTGGATTAAGTCTCCTTTGAGGGTCTCTCTTAGGCTTAGCATCTTTTTCTAAGGTAATAGTATGTGAACACAAGGTAGGGCTAAGGCCTTTGAGATCTGCTAGCGTCCACCCTAAAGCTTCGCTATGTTCTCTAAGCACTTTAATAAGTTTTTCTTCCTGATCTAAGGTGAGTGCACTAGAGATAATTACAGGCAAGGTCTCATTGTCCCCTAAATAAGCATATTTCAAATTTTCAGGTAAGGGTTTCAATTCCAGTTTAGGGGGTGAGATACTCGAGGGAAGTAACTTAGCATGCTTTTCAGACAGTTCAAGTTTGCTAGGACCATTATGCTCTTTCAAGTGAGACAAGGAACTCATCACCTCATCTAACTTATCATTAACTGGATATAGCACTTTCTGGGACTCAGCATGATCAAGACTCTTAGTAAGCACAGTAAATAGCTCATCCTCATGTGACAAGTCATAGACATCTTGAGATAACTCATCAAAAACATCAAGTGCATATAGATAGTTAACATCAGAAGGAAATCTCATGGCATCAAAAATATTGAACTTAATAACCTCACCATCAAATTCCATGGTTAGTGTCCCTTCGTGCACGTCAATTTTAGTCCTAGCAGTTTTTAGAAAGGGCCTGCCAAGCAAGATGGGAATATCATGGCATGCTTCACCCATGTTCATTACATAAAAGTCAGCAGGGAACACTAGTTCATTTACTTGAACCAAAACATCCTCTAACACTCCGTCAGGATAAGTGTTGCTCCTATCAGCTAATTGAATTACTATGCCTGTTTTCTTTAATTCGCCTAAATTTAGTTTGTCATAAACAGATCTAGGCATAACATTAATGGAGGCACCTAAATCAAGCATAGCTTTATCAAAGCAAAGGTTTCCTATTTTGCAAGGGACAGAAAACACACCAGGGTCTTGACACTTAGGGGGAAGTTTTCTTTGAAACACAGCAGACACATTTTCCCCCACACTTATCTTCTCATTACCAATGAGTTTCCTCTTGGTAGTGCATAGTTCTTTTAAGAACTTAGCATAACGAGGCACCTGTTTAATGGCATCAAGGAGAGGTATATTAATTTCTACCTTCCTAAAAGTCTCTAAAATCTCTTGGTTAGCCTCATTAACCTTAGACATAGGGCTCCTAAATCTACTAGGGAAAGGTGGGATTGGTTTGTAAGATTCTCTTTTCTTTTCTCCTAATTCCTTAGTAGTTTGATTAGACTCTGTATCTAATTCTGGTTCAGCCCCTTTCACTTCTAACTCAGGTTCTACTTCTCTCTTCTTCATAGGTTCCTTTAACTCTTTCCCACTTCTAAGTGTCATGGCACTAACATTCTCTTTGGGGTTAGGGTAAGGTTGAGATGGTAACCTATTCTGCAATTGGGCTTGCAAGTTGCTAACTATGGTATCAGTCGCTGTTTGTCTCTCTTGAACTTGCTTAAGGGTGGTTTCCATACTCTGGAACCTATCATCCATTTTTTTAAGGACTTGTTCTAAGAGGAAATTGGTCCTATCTTGACTGGAAGGCTGACGAGAGGGTTGATCAAAACCAGGTGGATTTGGCTTAGGGCCATACCTAAGGTTAGGGTGGTCCCTCCATCCTTCATTATAAGTATTCGAGTATGGATCATACCTCCTTTGATTTTGGTTAGAGTAAAGGGCATTAACATTACCTTCTTGTAGAGTAGGACATGTATCAGTAGAATGTCCTTCTAGACAACAAATACCACATATTACTGCCTTTTGAATACCCCCAGTAACAATCTTATTTAACATAGCAGTAATGTGAGACAATTGATTCTCTAGAGATGAACTAGAACCTATCTCATTTATCCTTTTAACTTGTGAGTCCCTAGTACCAAATTGCTGAGTATTTTGGGCCATTAAATTAAATAGATTTCTAGCATCAGCTGGTGTTTTATTAACCAGAGCCCCCCCACTAGCGGCATCAACCATATTACGATCCATAGGAAGCAAACCTTCATAAAAATATTGAATCAATAGTTGTTCAGTTATTTGATGTTGGGGACAACTAGCACATAACTTATTAAATCTTTCCCAATACTCACAAAAGGTTTCCCCATTCATTTGTTTGATTCCACATATTTCTTTCCTAATAGATCCAATACGGGATGCAGGGAAAAATTTTTCTAGAAACGATTTATGCAATGCAGTCCATGTAGAAAAAGATCCAGCAGGCATATAATATAACCAGTCCTTAGCATTACCAAGCAAAGAGAAAGGAAAAGCCCTTAGTCTAATTTGATCCTCAGGAATTCCTTCAGGCACCATAGCAGAACAAGTAATAAGGAATTCACTAATGTGTCTATAGGGGTCCTCTCCAGCTAATCCATGAAACTTAGGTAATAAATTAATAAATCCTGAGTTTAATTTCAAAGGTTTATCTAAAACAGCATAAGTGATGGACATTGGTTGGGTTTCTAAGTTAGGAGCAGCAAGTTCTCGAAGAGTAGACATACTTACCTCTTTAACCCTAAAACTTATTGGGTCAGGCTGACTCTCTTTGTTTTTAGCTTTCAATGATTGATCCCTAGCCTCCCCAGTGTCCCTACCACTCCTTAATTTCATGCACTATAAGAAGTCCTACAAAAATAGAATACTAAAGTTAAAACAAAGCAAAGGAAGGAGTAAAATTAAATAGAAATAAACTAGCAATTTAATTTTCTTTCCCCGGCAACGGCGCCAAAATTTGTAAAGCTTGTCGAGGGCTACAAATTTAACCACTACTTTGGTTATTAAAACACTTTTTATAGCATAGGAAAGTAGGGATCGATCCACGAAGAAAGATAGTTTTAGAAGGCTAGCTTAATCCTAAATAATTTTACTAATCCAATTTATTAAGTCTAATCTTAATAATTCTAAGATAATTATAATCTAATAAATAAAAGTCTAGAAAAATACCCAATGATGCTCCTAAATATTTTGGATTATATTCTGGAAAGAAAACAGTAAAAAGCTTTCCTAAATAATTTACTAAAATTAAATCAGAAAAATAACTGAAATTCTAATTAAAATCCAAAACAGAAAATAATAAACAGAAAATAAATATTAAAAATTTCAAACAGTAGCCTAAAATACTATAATTCAGGTCTGTGAGTTTATAACCTATAAATTGTATCCACTTTATTTTATAAAAATCAAAACAGAAAATTATCACAGAATATCAATGCAGAATATTGAATTTAAAATTAAAAATAAAATAATTTGTGAAAATAAAATTACGAAACTAATCAAGAAAATTACTATAATGCTAAAACACAATTTTCTGGACTCAACAATATCTAAAAGTCGTAATTTAATATTAAAAGTCGAAATTTCAGAATTAAACACTAAAAATCTGCACTTATTATTTCCACAAAATAATTCTGAAAAATTACCAAATAAATTCCAAAAATCACGAATTTAATTATGGGCATATTATGACACTCTATAAACCCTAGGAACTTATAAAAATCAAAAAAAGAACAAAAATAACTATTTTTAGTCGTATTTCCAACAAACGCTAATGAAAGACTAAAACTAAATATAATTCAATCTAAAAATTATAACTACCCTAAAAATTAAAATCTAAGTTATCTAAAATTACCTAGACACTCCTAAAAGACTATACTTTTGGGGGGGGTCGATTGAATTTATATTGAAACTAATAAATATAGAACAAAATTTATCAAACTAATCAAATTGACTCTAAAAAAAAATAAATAATGATCAAAAGTTGTCAAATTTATGAAGAATACTTAGTATAATCTCAATCCACCATGCAAATTAATATTTATCATCAACACATAAGTTAATTTCATTCATGAGTTAAACTGTAGAAGAAATCCACCAGCGGTTCTTCCCCGTTTCTCCTTAGATTCTAGTTTACTTAGGTCCAGCCCTAATATAAACCCTACTAATTTGATAATTTTTACACCAGCGCAAAAATTTAACCAAATTAGAGCATTAAGAATTAGAAAAACATCATTTAACACTTTGTAACCAATTTACCAGCAAATCGATTTAACAAAGATCTAAAGCGATTACCTAATTAAAAGAGAAGGGTTTGAGCCATCCATGATTAATTAGGGTGATACCTAGGCTTAAAAGACTATAACTTTTACGTATTATAATCTTCTAAACTATCAATCGAAATTATATTTAATCAACTAGCATGCATTCTAATCGATTCAACACAATTTTCATAAACGATAAACGCTAATCGCCAAAGAATCACGAATATAAATCAACTAGGCATTAAAGCACAAAACTTGTTTCAAAATAATTAATTTAGCATGGCTTCAAGAAGATTATACTAAGCAAAAAATTACTCACTCATGTTAAAATTAACATCACAACATTCTCCCAAATAATTCATGTTTGCAACTAAGCAAAATAATAAAAAAATAATAAAAATTAGAAGAGCAATACTACACGGTGATGATGATGGCTGATGAAAATATTATGGTGATGATGAAACCCAGCTGCCGTGAAGGTGAATGGAAGATTATTTAATGGTGGTATGAAGATGAGGAGAGGCGTGGAATATATGGTGTGATGGTGGTGTGTGAGAAGATGGTGGGAAGAGTTAGGTGTGGATGTGTGATTGAAAGAGGAAAGAGCTGCGTGGAAAACCAGATGGAAAGAGGATGCCGTGGCCTTTTGTGGAGAAGATGAGCATGTGAAGGAGATGGGATGAAGAAGATGGATTGTAGGGAAAGGGTGATGGCTGCCGTGGAGTTTTATGGAGAGAGGGATGATGATGATGATATGAGATGGGGTGTGGTGTGGTGTCAATGTGTGTTAGACATGGGTTTATATATGTGAGGAGGTGATCATTATATGGAAAGTGAGGGTTTCCTTCCTCTTTTCTTTAGATTTCTTCTTCCTTAAGACTTCTTGTCTCCTTCCAATTCTTGAAACCTTAGCCCAATATAATAATTATGAAAATAATATTTTCCATAAATTATTTATTGGACCGTCTTTTCAGCAAATTGTGTAAAATTGGAGTTTCAACGTCTTGTCTTCTCATTTTTATTTTATTAACGCCCATCCTGAAAAATATATAAAATAAGATAAATTAGATGCATTAATGTGTAAAATATAATCAAAATAACTAATAAAACGATGCATGATTTTTAGCTTAACACAAGCACATACCTCTTCCCACCTCTACTTGCTATCCTCATAGGACCACATAGATCAATGTGTAATAATTCTAGAGGTCGGGTAGTGCTTACACACTTTTTCGATTTAAAAGAGGATCTGACTTGTTTGCCTTTTGCACAAGCTTCACATACCTTGTCATCATTAAATTTGATGGAAGGTAGACCAACAACTAGGTCTTTAGAAACAAGTTTGTTCAGAAGAGATAGACTTGCATGACCTAGTCGCTTGTGCCAGAGCATTACATCATCATTCAAGGCACTCAAACAAGTCAGATTGTTTTGGGGAATTGTGGAAATACATACTTTGTAAATATTTTTGTGTCACTTCCCCCTTAATACGACATCTCCTGTGTTTGAGTTTACAACCAAGCAACGTGTTGATGAGAACACTACTAGATTGTTTTTATCACACAGTTGGGATACACTAAGTAAATTATGCTTCAAACCATCAACTAAGTATACATTTTCAATCGAGTGGGAGTGGGACTCACCAATCTTACCTATACCGACAATTGTCCCAGACTTGCCGTTTCCAAATGCCACAATCCCACCATCCGAAGCTGTAAGTGAGAGAGTTGGATTTTTCACCTGTCATATGCCTCGAACACCCACTATCAACATACCACAGCTGCTTGTTTTCAAGGTTGTTCCCTAGGCTGTTTGCTGAGTTGTTTGCTGGGTTGTTCTCTCTCACTTTAACCTGCAAAACATATCAAGGGTTAGTTTTGGGAACCCATATCCACTTGGGTCCCATTCTTTTAGACAGATAAATCTCATCTTTCCTAATTCAAATTTGTTTTACATAACCTTCATTTCTTTTAATGGTATACCTTCTTGAAGGACAAGTGTATCGATAGTGACCCGTTTTGCCGCAGTGAAAACAAACAATGTTTTCAGGTAATCCAACATACTTTCTGTTTGCAGGGTAAACGGTTTGTTTGGGCTTAAATCCTAGTCCTCTTTTGTTTTGGCTGTGATGAGTGTTTAGCCACTCCAATGCTCTTGAGGACTTGTTCCAACGCTTGGTTGTGACAAGCTTGGTTTCCAGTTTTTCCATATTAGTATGCAAGCTCTTGTTCTCTTCGAGCAAGGACTCAACCATTCCTTCCACCTCAAGGAGTTTTTCCTCCACTCGAGAATAATCTCCCTCTTTTGTAAAGAGGTTTTCTTTGAGCATGTTAATATTTTCATATAAGCCCAGTTTTTCATTTTTAAGGGTCTCATTTTCAAGTTCTAGGTCTCGGACATCTCTTTTCAATTCTACACAGGTATCCATCAATGAATATAACAATTCTTCAAGAGTTTCCTTATTGAGACCACGTACCTTGTTCTTGAGATCAGTAAGGCTATTTGTTGACTCATCATCTGAATCTGTGTTACTTTGTGCCATGAGAGCTACAGCACCTTCATCAGTTTCAGACTCTTCTTCATCTTCAGAGGAGTCACCCCATGCAGCTAGCATTGCTTTTAAGAATCGTTTCCCAGAACTGTTTGCAGCTTGTTTTCTACCTTGTTTTCTGGGGTGTTCGTGCTCTTGCTCTTCTCGAAGTAAGGGACAATTTTTCACACTGTGGTCTGTTTTGCCACATTTGAAACACCCAGTAAACTGTTCTCGGGGGGTGTTTCTGGTTTTGTTAAAATCCTTCCTTTTGTTGTTTTCTTTAACTATCTTGAAGAATTTCTTGAACTTTCGAGTCATCATAGCCATCTCTTCTTCCTCAAGATCAGAATCATCATCTTCTTGTGTTTTTAAGGCAAGTCCTCGATCTTTCTTCATCTCCTCTTTCTGTTGAGAATTTTTTCTCAGTTCGTATGTTTGGAGATTACCAATCAACTTGTCTAGGGTGATCTTGTTCATGTCTTTGGCT
Organism: Carnegiea gigantea; assembly: GCA_029747015.1. Taxonomy (NCBI): domain Eukaryota; kingdom Viridiplantae; phylum Streptophyta; class Magnoliopsida; order Caryophyllales; family Cactaceae; genus Carnegiea; species Carnegiea gigantea. Next base: position 51,376 of record JAKOGI010000848.1, on the reverse strand, counting down.
TCTTGGATGGCTGTTACCTTGGCTTCCCATCATCGAGGCAAAATCCTTAGAATTTTCCTTACCAACTCTTCAGTGGTGAAGGATTTTCCCAGGGATTTTAACTCATTTGTTATGTGAGTGAAGCAGGTATACATATCCATCACATTCTCACGATCACCCATATCAAACAACTCGTATTGTCTCATGAGTAACTCAATGCGTGATTGTTTGACTTGACTTGTTCCTTCATGAGCTATTTGTAAAGCATTCCATATTTCTTGAGCTGACTCACATTCTGAGATGCGAGTATATTCATCGGGTCCTAGGCCAAAATAGAGAAGTTTCTGGGCCATGGCATTCTTTACCATTTTCTTGTAATCCTCAGCATCATATTCAGTAGGATCTTTGGGAACCTTTTTTCCATCTTCAAGAACTTTCGTGGGAACAAGGGGTCCGTTCTTGATGAGCATCCATAACTCGTAATCCTCTGCTTGTATGTAGTTCTCCATCCTGTTTTTCCACCAACTATAGTGTTGGCTATTGAACTAAGGAGGTCGAGTAATGGATTGACCCTCAAGTATCCCTTGTGGTGCACTCATCTTCACGGATCTCTCAAGGTGTTAGCCTTTTGAAAGAGAACCTGCTCTGATACCACTTGTTGAATTCCAAGAGTACACAACCACAAGAGGGGGGGGAATTGTGGTGGCCGATTTTCGCCAAATAACTGACAAACAGCCGTAGCACTTGATTGCAGAGACTGTTCGTAAATCACAAACAACCTTAAGCCTTGTTTGTAGCGGTTGTTCCCAATTGGTTCAGTCGCGAAATTCAAAGTAATAAATGCGGAAATAAAACACACACGATTTTTACGTGGAAAACACCTCTAGCCCAACTGAGGTGTGAAAAACCACGACCTACCTCGTGTAGGATTTAACCACTTCACTAACGGGCTGAACACGTTACAAAAGTAACACTCCTTGTTACAACTTGTAAACCACGTAACCTTCTTCCCCAAGACAGGTTACACCATGTCCAATCACACTATATTGGACACGTCCAAAGTCCACTCGACTATGGACACACTCACTCACTTTCTGATCTGAGAACAGGAGTACAAAACACCTTACTAGGGTGCTTCTGACTTAAGCAGATGTAAGGTACACTGAAGTCCTAGTATGCCAATAGTTTTGAAAGCTCAATTTTTGCACAATCTTGTCACGGTTTTTTTTTTTCTTTTGAAATGAAGCTTTAGAAAGCTCTCAATGCTCTGTGAAAAACCGATTTTTCCCTTGTGTCTCTCTACAGAAAGGAGTGAAAAGATTTTCTTATTTAAGCAAGCAAACCCAACGGCTAACTCCTTCAAAAAGGATAGAAAATCTTCTGATTTTAGCAGCTTAGGCGATTTCTTCAGATTTCCAACGGCTAGGAACAAAGAAGATAAGATTCTCCTAAAATATAGGGATTTGATACTCACGGGATAAAAACTGATTTAGCCACTTAATATAGCCGTGTAATTTAGCCCAAAAAAAAGAAGGATAAAAATCTTGGTTTCAAAATTTGAATCAATCATGGCCTAAAAATAAGGAATAAAGATTTTTTGGATTTTTTTTAAAAAAATCTCTAGCAAAAATAGTTTTGCAATCTGCTACATATATAATAAATAATAATCTAATCAGCCTAGGATTTCATAAAAAGATTCTTAGAGCAGCCAGCCAACCAAAAGAAATTTTCAGGTAAAACGGATGTGGCCGCTGTAGTTTCAGGAACACCCAAGGCACCCTGTTTGTAGGGTTGTTTGGAAATGGTGTTCTGAAGCAAATGTCGAAAACCATTTTAAGAAGTGTTAAATTGAGACTTTCAAGATTGGCATATTAACAAGAGTCTAAAAGATAAAAACTACACCAAACCAAGACTTCTTGTTGTAAGAATCAGTCATCTTGTCAAGAATGGATGTGCAACTCCAAACACCTTGGTCACCTTGATTACTCGGGTGATCTTGTATCGCTGAATGTAGGGACTTAGTCTTTAAGACTTAGTCAGCTGTTGTCGAGATTTGTTGTATGCTGATCTTTGTGTCACTGAAGCTTGGAACCTGTTCTTTAAAACTTGTTCTCAACATTTAGTAGACAGAATAGGTAAGTAGGATCAATACAAACAACTGTGCAGGACCTATTTGGAGAGCTTGTTTGGAACAACATTACTCAAGCAAGTATGCTACACTTGGATTTGTTATCATCAAAACTTTATACAGTTAGTTCAACATGTGTCTTCTGCTTTCTGTGATTACCGTGAGTCATCTGCTCATGATGCTTGTAATTGCCCATATTGTGATTATGTTGATGCTACTTGTGCAGGTGTGGAAATGACGGTTAATATCATGACTAATAGAATAATAGAAACTATGAAAGGAGAGAATTGCTGAATATTCTCATTGTTTTAATCAAAGTAGGGAGAACTATAATAAGTCTGACTCTAGTTTAGGATCTCCTAAGTCTAAAGTTAGTCTCTATGATGATTTTGAGCCTTCTTACCTTGCTAGGCTTAACTTGAATAATGCCATGCCTTTGGCTAGTTTAGAACAAAAGAGTGACCTCCCTATGTCTCTATCACAATATGTTGCACCTCATACTAGCTCATCTGAGGATGACGCTGATGATATCCTAGTTTCTACCAACCTATCCACCCCTTTTAATCACTCTCATGAGGTTAAGGTGGGTGAAGACCTTAAGAACCCTAGTAAGTTAGATATGAGCATCGCGACTGAAGTTAAGCCTTGTGATTTAGATGACTCAAAAGATATTTTATAGGGAACATGTGTGGAGGTAATTGAACCCACTAATGATGATATTCTTTTTATGGAGTATGAATCTCTTGCATGTGGGTTTGATATCGATGAAAGTTTCAATGATAGTTTTTGAGCTGAATATGAGTCATTTTCTTTTGACCCCATTCTTACTGACCTCATTTTTGAATCTCACAAGTCTAAATTTGCCGAGTTTGAGACCATTATCACTGAGAATTTTGCTTTAGACTAGACTCATGCACATTTTGATACTAACAGACTTGTGGACTTTTCACCCACTATTTCACCTAGACCGCTCATTCATGATAATATACTTTCTAGACCGATGACCAACTTGCTGGCTACTTTTAAGTACGTCTGTATATTTTCTGATTGGGCCCAATAGTTTGATAAGTGCTTTATTGCCACGGTGGATGTACTCATTTTGGCAGCAACTCTTTAATCTCTATTGCATTGCCTTTCTTGGGAGTTGGTCTTCTGTATTTGATAAGCTACTTCGTGCGCTAATAGGTTTTGATTTAAGTGGCATTTTCAACTTGATATGGAGTAGCTAATGTTTCCTATGACTCTATTTGCACGGATTTCTGGAGGCTATAGCTTAGATGTACTTCTATACCTAACCTAGTATAAACGTTCCTCTTTATCTCCTCTTTTTAACTTTGCTTCCTTTTGTATATATTTGTGGCTGTCTTTTAATTTTGTTTTCTTTTTAAATCTTAGTCTTTTTTTGTATATTTGTTTTTCTTTTTAGTTTTTTTTTTTTTGTTTGTGTCTATCCACTCCCAATGAAGGCATTGTGAAATTTCGACGTGGGCGTGGGGAAGCTTTGTAAAAGCTTGAAAAGACAATTGAAAAAAATTTAAAAATCCAAAAAGATTTTTGCTTTGTTTTTGGAGAAGTTTCGTACTATTCTGATAAGCTTAAATCCCCTATACTTTGACTTTTAGCTAATACGTAAGCGTGATGTGCATGATAGGTCTCTATCCTTAGTGTGCCATTCCAAACCCTAATTCTAATCTCAATTGTTCATTATCGATGTGTAATCCAATCCTTATTTATACCATTGTCATTATCTTAAGGTCTTAGTCTTCCAAGATTAGCTCTCCTACTTGTCTTTGACACGATTACCTTGTGTCACGGGTCGATAATTCACTCAAACTTAGACCCGTGCGGCCTAGCAAACTTTGCTTGTGATTCTTGCCTTGTTTGCTAGTAAGCCTTAAGGAAGCTTGACTTAGCCTTTGAGGAACTAAGTAAGCACACTTCACACTCTAAGAAAGCTTTAGAGAGAGAAAGTAGAGAGAGAAGGAGTTTGGGAGAATACTTTGTATTGCACTTGAATGCTTGCTTACAAATGAGCCCCCTTGGGGGTATTTATACACTACCACCTCCTCAATGGATGGTGGAGATCTAATTGATCCTACGGTTGATATTGTACATCCAGAATGTTCTATACAAATATCTAAGGTTCTACACAAGTGTGGAGTTGTGTGGAACCTTCTGGAACCTTGGAGGACTCTCTAGAACATACTCTGAGGAAATCCAGGGCATTCTAGAGTATTCTAGAGCGGTCCGTGACATCTTCCCCCACCTAATCCGGCGACGTCCTCGTTGCCTTTTTGTCCTCATACGCGCGAATTTGCTCCTTGAATTGCCACAGGTGTTGGACGGGTTCCCAGCTAGTCTCGCTCTCGGGTAGTCCGTTCCACTTGACACGGAGTTCATGAGTTGGTGGTTGGTTGGAATGTCACACCACTCGATCGACTAGGACCTCTTCTACTTCCTTGTCATGTTGCACCTTGATGCCCAAAGGTGCCCGGTGTGAGATACTTCGACTTGGATCCACATTGTCCCCATGATAAGGCTTGAGTAGGCTCACATGAAAGACGGGGGGGTACTTGATCTTGGGAGGCAACTCCACCTTGTAAGCTTGCGCCCCCACCTTCTTGAGGATGGGGAAAGGTCCCTCATATCGGCGAATGAGACCTCGATGTCGGCCGCTTAACCTCGCATGATTGTACATCTTGACAAGTACGAGGTCTCCGACTTGGAACTCCCTCGAGCGCCTCTTTTTATCCGCCCACTTCTTCATTTTCTTGGAGGCTTTCTCCAAGTAAGCTCGAGCCACCCCCACTTGGTCATTCCAGTCCTTGGCGAACTTGTAGGCGGGTGGACTCGGTCCCCGGTACCCCGTGGCAAGAGAACTCGGGGTCAACGGTTGTTGCCCCGTAACAATTTCAAACGGACTCTGGCCCGTGGACTCGTTCCTTTGTAGGTTATATGAGAATTGGGCCACATCAAGCAACTTAGCCCAATCCTTTTGGTTGGCACTCACATAGTGCCTTAAGTAAAGCTCCAAGAGAGCATTGGCCCTCTCGGTCTGTCCATCACTTTGGGGATGGAAGCTAGTAGAAAAGTTAAGCTCGGATCCCATGAGCTTGAATAACTCGGTCCAAAATCGCCCTGTGAACCGAGTGTCCCGATCACTCACAATTGATCGAGGCAGGCCCCAATACTTGACCACATGTTTGAAGAATAAATAGGCGGCTTGCTCAGCGGAACATTCCTTGGGTGCGGGAATGAAAGTGGCATACTTAGAGTATCGGTCCACCACCACAAGCACCCAATTATATCCATCACTCGTGGGTAACCCCACGATGAAGTCCATAGAGACGCTTTCCCACGGTCTTTCGGGAATGGGAAGAGGCTCCAATAGTCCCGCAGGTGCACCTTGTTCCACTTTGTCTTGTTGACACACAAGACAAGTCTTCACATAGGCCTCCACATCATCCTTCAAGTAAGGCCAATAGTAGGAATCTCCTACAAGGGCAAGAGTGCGGTGTATGCCTGGATGGCCCGCCCACTTGCTATCATGACACTCCTTCATGACTTCCCGCCGAAGGTTGTCATGTGAAGGAACATAGATGCGCTTGCCCTTAGTGCGGATCAAGCCATCTTCCTGCCAAAATCTCCGTGTCTTGCCCTCCTTGACAAGTTGGATGATGGTCTGGGCGAGAGAATCATGTTGGAGTCCCTCCTTAATGCGGTCCCGTAGGTTGCCCTGAGGACGACTGATGTTGGCAAGTTCACCCTTGCGGCTCAAGGCATCGGCCACTAGATTGGCACGTCCTGGCTTATACTCCATAACATAGTCAAACTCAGCCAGGAAATCTTGCCACCGGGCTTGCTTGGGAGTCAGCTTCTTTTGAGTTTGGAAGTAACTTGTGGCTACATTGTCGGTCTTGATTGTGAACTTACTCCCGAGCAAGTAATGCCTCCAGGTGCGGAGACAATGTATAACCGCGGTCATCTCCTTTTCTTGGACCGTGTACCGCCTCTCGGTGTCATTTAGCTTCCGGCTTTCAAAGGCAATAGGATGACCATCTTGCATCAAGACACCGCCAATGGCAAAGTCGGAAGCGTCCGTGTGTAGTTCAAAAGGCTTGTTGAGGTCGGGGAGAGAGAGGACAGGCTCCTCCGTGATGGCCTTCTTCAAGGCATTAAAGGCATGTTGGCATTCTTGGTTCCACGTCCATCCTCTTCCCTTCTTTAACAAGTCGGTGAGAGGGGCGGCTATCGCGGAATAACCCTTGATGAACCGTCGGTAATAGTTCACCAAGCCAAGGAAAGATCTTAACTCAGTGACTTTCGTTGGGGGCTCCCATTCTAGGATAGCCTTGACTTTTGCCGGGTCCATGCGTAACTTGCCTCTACCAATGATGTGCCCCAAGAAAGGCACCTCTTCTTGTGCGAATGAGCACTTTTCTTTCTTTACATAAAGTTGGTTGTCCCTCAAGGTTCGGAACACTTCCCGCAAGTGTCCCACATGCTCCTCCAAGGACTTGCTATAGATGACAATGTCATCAAGATACACAACGACGAAGCGATCAAGGAAAGGAGCAAGTACCTTGTTCATGAGGGGGCAAAATGTGGCCGGTGCATTTGTAAGGCCAAACGGCATGACAAGGAACTCGTATGAACCATAACGTGTCACACATGCCGTCTTTGGCTCATCCCCTTCGGCTATACGGACTTGATAGTACCCACTCCTCAAATCGAGTTTTGTAAAGTACCTTGCATCTCCGAGTTGATCAAACAAGTCATCGATGCGAGGGATGGGATACTTGTTCTTGATGGTGACCTTGTTGAGGGCCCGATAGTCGATGCATAGACGAAGAGAACCATCATGTTTCTTTTGGAATAATACCGGCGCACCATAAGGAGATTTGGAGGGACGAATGTAACCGGCATTAAGTAACTCCTTCAGCTGTCTCCTTAGCTCCTCGAGTTCCGGAGGTGCCATTCGGTAAGGAGGAAATGCGGGGGGCTTAGCCCCCACCTCTAACTCAATAGCATGATCGACTTCCCTTCTTGGAGGAAGCCTCTTGGGTAACTCGGCGGGCATGACGTCTTTGAACTCACCAAGTGCCTCTTGGATGACCTTGGGGGCTTGAACTTCCTTGGGTTCCTCTTTCATCTTAAGAGTAGCAAGGAAAGTTAGTTCCTTTTTCTTCAGTCCCTTAGAAAACTGAAGGGCGGAGAGCATGTTGCCTTCATCGATGCCCCTCTTCACGGGAACATTACAAGGTTGTCCCGTTTCCATGATACACAGGGTGTCGGTGTAAGGTACCAAGTGGGCCTTTACCGCGTCAAGAAAATCGATGCCCAAATAGAATTTCTTGTCATCTAAGGGGGCAACGGTGATATCGACCTTACCTTTCCACTGGCCGATTTGAATGGGGGTGCCGCGAGCAACTCCATGGATAGGGAGGCTCCTAGCATTGACTCCCTTTACATATCCTCCCTCTTTGATGTAGGAGAGGCCAACCTCATCGGCAAGCTCCTTGGCTATATAGACCGTGTCGGCACCCGTATCTAACAATGCTTGGAGAGGCTTACCGTTGATAAGTGTCTCCACGTACATTCGCCCACGAGACTGTTTCTCTACTTTTGCATGGATCGCATTGAGTAGCTTGAGGGAAGCAATCTTCTTCTCCTCTTGCTCCTCTTCTTTCTGGACAATGGCGGCAAGCTTACCCTTTTTGGGACATTCAAAGACCCGGTGTGGACCGTTGCATAGGAAACATGAATACTTCCGGGGTGCGTCATTCTTCTTGCCTTTTCCTTTGTCGGTAGAGGGTTTGTCCCTCTTGGGGGACTTGTCTCGGTCTCCCCCACCTTTGCCGCTCCCACTATTCTTCTTGCCTTGTCCTTTTGACGAGTCTCTCTTGTACTCGTTTAGTGACTCGGCGGCGGCAATCGCGGAGGCGAGGTCTTGTACACCACGCCTTTCCAACTCGGTCTTGGCCCAACCACTTAGGCCATCTAGGAAGGCGAACAAGGCGTCTTCCTCTCCCATGTTTGGGATCTCCAAGAGAAGCTCTTGGAATTCCCTCACATACTCACGAAGGTGGCCCTCCTTGTGTTGGAGGCGCCTCAACTTGGCCCGGGCTTCTTTTACGGCATCCTTGGGGTAGAATTGCTCTTTGAGCTCCCTCTTGAATCCATCCCAAGTGGTGATGGGAGTGGACCCTCGGTTGACATCGTCGCACCTTCGACGCCACCAAACAAGAGCAATGTCTTTAAGAGAGAAGGAAGCCAGGTTTACCTTTTGTGCTTCATCGATGATGCCTACTGCTCCAAAGTAAGCTTCGAACTTCCAAAAGAAGTTATCTATCTCCCTCGCGTTCCTGGCCCCGTTGTAGGTTGGGGTTTGGAGCGCATTCACCTTTGGGGTGGTGGACACTTGACCTGATCCACCATTGCCTGCATTGGCCACCGCGGCCATGCATACTTTGAGTTGGGTTTCCAAGGCCTCAACCCTTGCCTTGTATGCCTCAATCTCGGATTTGCAAGCCATCATCTCGGCTTTGCAAGCTTGGAGTTCTCCATCCCGAAGAGCTCGGACCTCCTCATCGACATTGCTTGCTAAGGATTTCACCGCCTCTTGCACCTCTGCACGGAGCTCCTCCAAGTCCCCCGTGGACTCGAGCTCCTCGATGCGCTTCTCCATGTCATCTACCCTGCCCGTGAGGTCCGACACGGAGTGGTTAATCTCCGCAAGCTTGTCATCTACAAGGATCGACAAGTCCTTGTTCTTATCCTTGCCCTTTTTTCCTCCTTGTTGAGGATTGCCAGCATCAGTGACACTTGAAGCCATGGATCTCCCAAACCTGGCTCTGATACCAACTGTCACGGGTCGATAATTCACTCAAACTTAGACCCGTGCGGCCTAGCAAACTTTGCTTGTGATTCTTGCCTTGTTTGCTAGTAAGCCTTAAGGAAGCTTGACTTAGCCTTTGAGGAGCTAAGTAGGCACACTTCACACTCTAAGAAAGCTTTAGAGAGAGAAAGTAGAGAGAGAAGGAGTTTGGGAGAATGCTTTGTATTGCACTTGAATGCTTGCTTACAAATGAGCCCCCTTGGGGGTATTTATACACTACCACCTCCTCAATGGACGGTGGAGATCTAATTGATCCTACGGTTGATATTGTACATCCAGAATGTTCTATACAAATATCTAAGGTTCTACACAAGAGTGGAGTTGTGTGGAACCTTCTGGAACCTTGGAGGACCCTCTAGAACATACTCTAAGGAAATCCAGGGCATTCTAGAGTATTCTAGAGCGGTCCGTGACACTTGGCTTTTGTTTGCATTCTGAAAAAAAAAAAAACAAACAAACAAAAAAATGAAGAGGAAAGGAAAAAAAAGGAAAGAAAAAAGAGAAATGAAATAAAATTTGGAATGCAAATATCTCTTTGAGGCATGCGTTGCTGGGCGTTACCCTTTGAGGCATGTGCTACTGGATGTTACCCTTTGAGGCAATACCGTTACTGGGAAAGCTTGCTTCCTATGTCAACAAGTCTTCCTATGTCAACAAGTTAATAAATTAGTTTGTGTTAGTCAAGTGGGATTGAGTTTGATTTTAGTAAACCTAAGACCTAGGATGATGATGCACTTGCACGCGAGCACTGGGATGTATTCAAGGTCTTGATGTACAGTGGGGTAAAAATTTAGTACTCTGATGTCATCAATGGGGCAAGGAGCCTGGATAAGTGTATTTTGTTTATATGCAGGCCAATATCTTTGCCACATGGGTGATTTGGTTAGTTAGAATGTACACAGTCTCCTCCTTTGTATATTTGTGCTTGTAAATCCAAACTGTTTTTCTGTATTTACTTCTCTTTTCCTTTTTTGATTCATTTTCTTTCCTATATTTTGTGGGTATATCTTCTGCAAACCCTGATGAGACCTTACTTATCCACTAGGGGTAACCTAGGGATTTAAAGAGCTTGTTGCACATGCTAAGTGCAACCGTCATTCCTACAAAAGTAAGGATCTTGTTTTTCTTTTTCTAGGATTTTTTTTTTTGTTCTACTCGAGGATAAGCAAAACTTAGGTGTGGGGGTTTTTGTTTGGTTTTTTCTTCTGTTTCTGCTTCCTACACAAATATCCAAACTATTAGTCTCCATTTGTTTCAGCACAAAAAATAATAAATAAAAATTAAACTAAGTGGACTAAAATAAAAACCAAACGAGTAAACTTGAATCAAAAACCAAAGAAATCTCAAACAAAACTAAAACAACGAAACTAAACTAATACACACAAAATCGAAACAACAAACATACCAAAATCGACTCAAACGACTCAAATTAGTAAACTACGACTCAACGCAACCTAATTTCACAACTCATCCCCGGTAATGGCACCAAAAACTTATTATTCATTTTCACAAGTATATAGTTATCGTTGTCATGATTACGGATATTGTCCTCAGGGATGAGATTCCAAAATTAGTTTACCAAAATTTTCATCGAAACTGTAACTTAATGCTAAATTAACCAATTCCAGTGTCAAGTTATTCCACAAATTAATAAATAAAATTAATTTTTGAAATTGGGAACCATACTCTGTGCAAAGGAATAGCCAAATAAGAAGTACCAATATGCCAGTAATTTGAAATCACCAACACTTATCTATAACTATTTTATGAACTTGAGCACAGGAGCATAGGAAAACGAAGCAGAGGGAAACGAACTCAGTAAAGCAAACCAGAAGTTGGGCAATTCGAGCCAAATTATAAAAACTAAATTGCAACCTCAATCTTCCATTAACTAGTAAGAAAATTACATCAATCTTTGAAACAAATCCTTCAATCTAAACTGAAAAGAATTGAACCATACTCCCCTGACTCCCGCCCCTCTGTTTCAAGCCCTAATTTTAAGCCTCCCCAAAAATTCAATCCCATCCTCTTTAATTGCTTCAATTAATCCTTTAGAACTGATGGATTGATGATATTGATGATGAATCAATACTTGGCGAGGAGAGAGAGAGTGAGGATGAGTAACAGTTGGGAAGCGGAAGGCGAGAGGGTTAGACGTTGCTCTATTTTTTGTTCAAGTTTTTTTGTGCTAAAAAAAGAAAGAAGAAGATGAAGAGAGGGGAGAGACAGGGCTGCGATTTCGAGTGTAAGAGAGGCGAAGGGTCACGGGGAAGATAAAGAAGCACAGGCGAGTGAGCTCTTGGTCTTCTAGGCTTGTGAGGATCGACAAGGAAAAGATGAAGAGGTTGAGCATATCTGGTTTCCAGGAGGGGGGGAGAGAGAGAGAGAGAGAGAGAGAGAGAGAGAGAGAGAACCAGACCGAGTGATGTATGTGTGGGTGGTAAGTGATCCAAATCACCAAATCAAACTCAAACTCAAAAACAAACCAAAGTGAAAAGAGAAATGAAAGATGGATGGAATGGAAGAAGATCTTCAACACACAAAAAAAAGGATAGAACAAGATCTTGCAATTGAGATAATCCTTCACAGAGCCACTCAATGGCTTGATCTTGGGCTAATTCTCTTGTCTTAACCGAGGAATCACTCCAATGGAGAAGATAGAGAACCTAGAACACTACTTGAATTTGCCACAATTCAAGATATAGAACTAGGAAATTTAGATGTACTTTTGAGAAACACACTCAAAGTACTTGTATTGCTTTTGGAATTGGAGTACAAGCTGAATGACAAGCATCACACGCCCCTCCCCTTTTATAAGCTCAGCAAAAGACAACCAAAAGACTCAATAACTCCTAACAATTAAAATTAGCTAATGAAAAGTCTAAGTAAAATGAAAAGACTCATCATAAAAGGGGTGGGGGAGGTTACAAGAAATATTCTAGGATTTCTACAGCTGATTATTCCCATCTAGAAGCATCTAAAACGTGCACAATATCAGCCACACAATCACATGTAACAGAAGACTCTTCATATTCCCAGAATTAATCCTTGCAATTGCTTCAACTTCAACAGAGTATATCTTCCCGAATACTCAGCCAAATCACGCGTTCTTGGGCTTGATAGAAAGCCCTGGAAGTCTATTTTCTAGAATGGTCTCATTTGCTCAATTTGGATAAGCGGTGTAAAAGTTATGGCCCAAACAATGCACCTATCTCAGACTGGACTGGATCAGAATAACGTATCTTTGAGTGATATTTTGCCCAATCAAATGACGTCCAAATTAAACAAACTTGGGCCTATTTTAAAGCTGAAATCTTAAGCTTCCAAAGTATATGAGCCCTCAAGTTGTGGGTCTACTCGAGCTTGTCCAAAAAGTTGCCACAACAATTACCTTCCGCAGGGACGAATCGGGCACTAATTCTTCCGGAAGGAATAAAACTTTTCTACAGAGTTTTGCCACGTCTGTGACTTCTTGAAGCTTAATTGGGTCTTCCTTGGGCTGGGCTTGATGGTCTTTGGGCCATTCATGATGGTCTCCATCATTGAAATGCAAGGTACTCTTGATCCCCATTTAGAAAACCCGTTTGAAAAAGGCACTTTGACGTTCAAATAGAACTCCATAAAGTGTCTTTTGTCATGAAATTCAAATATTGGAATCAAAGAGGAGCCTTGCCATGCATGAACTTGTTTGAAACTTACCTCCCTTGAAGTTGAGTTTTATCCAGATTTTCGCCACTTGCTTGACTACTTCATGGTGTCTAAAGTCTTTGAACTCACATAATAAGAGAAAATATGAGAGTTCCCATGCACGCTCTTGTTTGACACTTTTCTTCTTGAAAGTTGACCTTGAATAAAAATGATTCATATGGGAATTTGCATCACCGAGAGGAGAGAGATAAGGAGAACAGGAGGAGATAGGGTGGTCAACTGCACATGAGTTGCGCTTGACCTTTTAAATGAAAGGAAAAGGGAGAAGTCTAGCAGGACCGGCCTAGAAAGAGGGAGGAGAAAGAAATGTTGGGCCCGGCTGCTAGGCCAGTTCTTCTTCTTCTTATTATTTTTTTTCTTTCCTTCTTCTCCATTTGATCCAACTCGTGAGCTAGTTGTTCAATTTTTCCAAATTTTTAATTCCTGCAAAATGAACAAGACAACATTAAAATTCTAATTTAATAATTTACTTTAAGCAATTATTAAATATTAAAAGGGTACAAAATATCATAATTTCTGGTTAAACAGAACACAATATGAGTTTAAGAAGAATGGTGATGAAATGAATCCCTAAATTAATCTGCCCATAGGGATTGAGCGTGCAAACCATCGGGAAGGTGGGAAGGGTAGACAAAAGACTCAGTAGAATCATTAGATTGCCACTGATGCCAAGCTAAAGACACAAACAAGTTCTGCATATCATCAACGTCTAAAGAGCACAAACCACTATAACACATGGACTCAAGGGTAGCTCAGATCTCATGTGTTATCCCTTCAAGCATAACATTACATATTTCCCATTTGTCATATGTGAAATGCACATCTTGAGCACGACAATCATTCAACCTAGACAACTATTGCCAAAAAGGGTCATGCTCAAATTTTTAATGGCCTAGCCTCGAATGCTCAAGCAAACCCTGATATTGAAAAGTGCCAACTGCCTTACAATGGCATCAAAAACTTGATAAGAAGAATTTAAGTTTTAATATTTATAATCCCAAGTGCAAGGTTTATCGTCAAGTACTTAGAGTGCTGTCCATTGGGAGCTGGGTTTCAAGCACCGAGATTAGCTCAACTATTTCAAGCTAGGCTAAGTGAAAAAGGAATAAAAGACAATCCAAAAAAAAGATAATAAACACAAAAGAGGAGGCTTAGAGTTATGATTGGGCCAATTAACGAACCAAGTAATCAAGACGAGTTCTAACCTACCTAAGCTATAGTGAAAACTAGAGATCGCCAATTGCACCATTGAAAACCACCTAAGCCCTCTACCAAGGGTCATGAGGTAGTCTAATTAGTTTAACCACTTATTTTCAGGCGGTCAGCCTAATATGACCACGAGATTAGCAACCCTCAGACCTAGCTAGGATCGGGACTATTTTCATATCCAAATTCTAGCTATTTTCTCTCCCATACTAGCTAATCAACTACATCTCTCGGCATAAGTCAATTGCCCAAAAATATGGATGGAAGCTCTCTTAAGCATTTCATCAAACACTTGGTGCACATGAGAGAAAACTCTAAGTTCAACGCATAAATTGTGTATGTTAGGCTTGATCTAAGACGAATTAACCATCAAGAGGCTAATCACAATCCAAGCTCACAAAATCTAACTACTGATTATCACAAAATCACAATTAAACCCGAAATAAACAAAACTAACAACTAAACTAATCAAGCATGAAATGGAGGAACAAACCTAGTCTAACTCGGATTAAACGACTACTAAACACAAAATCACAATAAAAACTAATCATTCAAACTAAGCATAACATAAACTAACATGCTCAAATGAAAAAAACAAGAACAAAATATGAAATAGATGCAAAGAGAGAGTGAAGAAAAAACTTAGGCTTGATTGAATGAAGAATAAATCCACAAGCTTGAACCCAAAATCCACCCCAAGAAATCCTAATCTCCCTTATCTAACTTCCCCAATTGAGGTTTTTATTGGCTAAACCTACGCTAAAACCTCTCTAAAAAGCCTCTAAAAGAACCCCCAAAAGGCTAGAAGAAGCCCCTTAAATAGAAATCAAGCTGGGTGAAAAAGGGCCGAGAAGAGCATGGGGCGACGGTCGTTGACCTGGCGACGGGTGGTCGTCACCCCCACGAGTGGCCATCGCCAGCCCTTGCCCCAGCCATCGACAGGGTGTTGATGGTTAGGGGTGATGGCCACAACCACCCTTCGTCTCTTGCTATGCGATCTTCTGACTTTTCTCATTCCTTCTGTGTTCCTTTTTGCGGCAGTTGCTGGATTGAACTTATTACCGAAAAAAGTAAACATAACAAGTAAAAATCCTAAAGATCATATTATTATACGAGCTAAAATTAGGCAAGAGAAGCATGTAAAATACGATAATTTAGTACCGAACAGGACTCAACAATTTAGAACTAGAGAAATCGATTGTAGCAAGGTCAATGTGCTTAGCTCGGGTCCATTTATAGAGACCCGACTTCTAAAATCATTGCTATGCTAAAAGGCTTATTAGTAGAGGAGTTTAGAAAGCAACAATATGTGGTATTTACTATTTACAGGGACATGCTACTAATGCATGTCATACACATCAAGGGGTTGAATGCTGTGTTTTCTAACCAAGGTCAACGAAGGTATGACCCAAACTCCAACATTTATAATAAGGGATGTAGGGACCACCCTTACCTTAGGTCTGGACTTAGGAACAACCCCCCTAGTTTTTACCAACCACCATGTCAAATATGTGCTCAAGATAAAACAAATTTCCTTTCAGAGTAGTCATAAGAAACATGGCTGATTAAAAAAAGGAGATTGGTACTAGGTTTTAGATCATGGATATGACTGTTAAATAGGTCCAAGAGAGACAGATCACTACTGATACTATAGTTAGCAACATATAGGCCTAAATGCAACATAGCTTGCCATCTCAATCTTTCCAAAACCTAAATAAAAATGTGAGTGTCATTACACGTAGAGTGAAAAGGAGTTAAAGGACTATAGGAAGAGTAGAGAGATAAAGCAAAACACAAAGGTCCGTGAGCGTGAACCTAAGCCTGACTAGGACCAAGATGACACTCCTAATGCTAAGGAAGTAGGTGACAAGAAGAAGGAACCTTACAAGCCATTACCACCCTTTTCTAGTAGATTAGGAGGGATGACACCTAAGCTAGATAAGGCAAACAAAGAAATCTTAGAAACATTCAGGTAGATAGATATCAAGATTTCACTCCTAGATGTCATTAAGCAAGTGCATCATTTTGATAAGTTCCTTAAAGAGCTTTGTATTGAAAAATATAAATTGAAAGGGAATGAAAAGTATGGGGGAAAACGTATCTGTTCTTCTCTAAAAGAAGCATCCCCCTAAGTGTAGGACCTATGTGCATTTTCCATTCCCTACAAAGTTGGTAATATTTACTTTGATAGAGTCATGCATGATTTAGGAGCTTCTGTTAATGTGATGCCTAGGTCTGTTTATGATCAACTGAACCTAGGGGAGTTACAAAAAACTAGCCTAATCCATATGGAGTCTAAGAGGATGTCTTAATCCAATTCAATGAGGTCATTTATCGTGCTACTTTTTATGCGTTGCACATGGGTGATGTATGTGTTACGATTTTCCGCAAGTATACGGTTTATCGTTGTAAAACTTACAGATGTCAATCCTCAATGACGTGATGTGAAACTGGATTACTGAAATTCCTAATTTACTACTAAATAGCATATACTAGATGGAGAATAAATTAAAAATAATACACCCAGAGTAGCCAAACTCTTTAAAAACTCTTTGTATTTGAAAATCAAGGCACAATGGTTCTAGGAATTAGCAAGAGGCAGTACACAAACCATATCACAAAAGCTTGAGAAGAAGTAGCAACCCATAAATCAAAACAGAATAGAAGTAGCATAATTTTGTACACCACGAGTAAGAGATAAATGCCTAAATTGAATTCAAGAATGACAAAATAGCTGAGCCTAAATTACCGAACTCAACAGAACACAATTGAAACAGAGAAACTTTCAATACCCAAACCACATAAAATTTACCTTTAACCTAATACTTGAATGAATCAGGATAAAGAGCAAAGCAACCAAAATTCGAGCAGAGGAAAAATAGAATGGCAGAACAATTAGTAAATTAAATCCAAAAGCATGTAATTTCAACAATGATATCCAAACCACATCTAGAAAAGTAGAAATTCAAATTCCAGATCCCAATTTACTAATTTAAGATGAGATTTCAAGAACAAGATCTAGAACTGAAAAAAACGAGAAGTTGAATCCAGAAGTCTAAGTATGCTACTCATTACTCTAATCTCCATTTCTTATCTCCTCCTTTCGTTGCTCTATTTATGGCCTTTTGTATCCTTCATTCGAGCCCCCATAAAAACAAACGCGCTTCTTTGATTCTCCCATTGATGAGGAGTGAATAGAGTAACAGATGCAAGTGCAATTAATTTAGGGAATGATGGAGGAGAGAAGGACGTTATAGCTATTGATGATGGAGGAAGATGAAAGGCCTTTCGAGTTCTGGATAACGCAAGGGAGGAAGAAGAAGGTGAAGGGACGATCGAGCGCCCTATTCTAGCTCTATTCTCGTGTTTTTTATGGGCTAGGAACTGACGAGAGAATGATGAAGAAGAAGAGACGGGGGGAAGCTGGTATGTCACATGTAAGGGGCGTGTGAGCTTAAGTGGGAAATAGGGAGCTAGCAACGGACTGGGCCAGAAGGCGAGCTAGGCTGGCCCGTGCTCACTTGAGAGAGAGAGAAGGGGAAAAGAAGGAGAAGGTGGCTCTGGGTTGGGAAAATCGGGCCATGAAAAGGGGGGGAAGAAAGGGCCTTGCCACTGGAGTGTCTAGACCAGGGTCATGACTGGGCTTCCTTCCCTTGTTTCCATTTCTCACTTTCTAATATCAAGCAAATTGAGCATCTTATTTAATTTTTCCAACTCTTCCATATTCCCTACAAAATGAACAAAAAAAATTAAAATTTTAATCAATAATTTATTTTGAGCAATTATTAAGTAATAGAAAGGCATAAAATATCATAATTTATGGTTTAACAAATACCCCTACACCTAAGTTTTTCTTGTCCCCGAGTAAAATAAAATTAAAAATCCTAGAAAAAAAAAAAACAAAATCCTAACTCATTTTTGTAGGAATCACGGTTGCACTTAGCATGTGCAGCAAGCCCTTTAAACCCCTAAATCACCCCTAGTGGACGAGGAAGGTCTTGTGAGGGTTATTAGGCATCGAATGCTGCAATTGAATCAACTCTTGGCGTATCAGCCCTTGTGCACTGATTGGCTCTTATCAAAGAATTGAGGGAAGATATACCCACGAAATCTAGAAAAGAAAATGAAAAAGGAAAATAGAGACAGAAATAGAAAAACAGCTGGGATTTATAAACATAAATATACAAGGGAGAAGCTTGTGCACATTCTACCTAACCAAATCACCCATATAGTAAAAGATATTGGCCTGCATATAAACAGAATGTACTCATCAAGCTCTCTACCCCATGGATGACATCAAAGCACTAACTTTACACCTCACTATGCATCAGGACTTTGAATCCATCCTAGCGCTCATGTGCAAGTGCAGCATTATCCTAGGATTTAGGTTTACCAGAATCAAACTCAATCCCACTTGACTGACACAAACTTCATTATTGACTTATTAACATAGGAAGCAAGCTTTCCCATTAGTAGTATTGCCTCAAAGGGATAACACCAAGCAGCATATGGCTCAAAGGATAACGCCCAGTAGCACATGCTTCAGAGGGCAACGCCAAGTAGCGCATGCCTCAAAAGGATACCTGTCATTCCAAATTTCATTTTAGTTCCATTTTTCCTTTCTTTTTTTTTCTTTTTTTTCTGTTTTGTTTGTTTTTTCCCCCCTTCTGAATGCAAACAAAAAAATCAAAGTAATCGTGTCAAAGACAAGTGGGAGACTCAATCATGAAAAACTAAGACATTAAGACAATGAGAATGATATAAATAGGGATTGGATTACACATCGATAATGAATAATTGGGGTTAGAATTAGCCCTTAGAATGGCACTCTGGAGATAGGGATCTATTATGCATATCACGCTTACATACAAGCTAAAAGTCAAAGCACAGGGGATTTAAGCTGATCAGAATAGTACGAAGCTTCCCAAACAAAAAAAAAGAAAAACAAAAATTTTTTTAGATTTTCAAATTTTTAATGTTTTAAGGATTTTTAAGTTTTTAATTTTTTACTAAAAAAATTTTCAAAGTTTCCCCAACCCCACACCTAAATCTCACAAAGTCCTCATTGGGAGTGAGAGAAACTAAAAAGAAAACGAAAAAACTAAAAAGAAAAACAAATATACAAAAAGAAAACTAAGACCCAACAAGAAGGAAAAAGGACAGGAATCTAAAACTCAAAAATAAGACAAAGCAACAAACACATGCAAATGAAAACAAAATAAAAGAGGAAATAAAGAGGAATGTTTATACTAGGTCAGGTGTGGAAGTATACCTAGGCTATAGCCTTCCTGACAATCAAGGAATTTATGGAGCATTAACCACTCCATGTCAAGCCGAAAAGTGCTACTCAACTCAAATCCCATTAGCGCACAACATAGCTTATCAAACAAGCAAGCACAACTCTCCATAAAATAAAGACCATAAACATGAAAGAGTTTATTCCAAATAGAGTACATCCATAACATCAATGCACCACAAGTAAGGGCCCGCTTCAATTTGTCAAAGTGTTGGGCCCAATTAGAAATTAGATAAATGTCTCATAATTAGCCAGTAAATATGTCATTGGCCTAGAAATCGGATCGTCATGAATGACTTTAAGCAAAATAAAGGGGGCAAAGTTCACAAGTCTGTTAAGTCTAACATGCATATAAGTCTGATCTAAATCAAATTCTCAAGGACAACATTATCAGACTTGACAATTTCAGACTTGCAATATTCAAAAAGGAGGTTAGCTTGGACAGGGTCAAAAGAAAAAGATTCATATTTAGCACAGAAACCCGTCATCAAAACTTTTATTATCATCAAACCCATATGCAAAAGATTCATATTCTATAGAAAGAATATCATCATTAAATTTCAATTTAGTAGGTTCAATGACCCCCAAACATGACTCCTATAAAGATAGAGCTCCTTACTCATCTATGTCATGATGCTTAATGTTAGACTAGATGCTCATATCTAACTCACTAGCAGTGTCAAATTATTCACCCACCTCAAACTCACAAAAATCATTCAAAGTGGCAGGTGGGACAGCAGAAACGAGGATGTCACCAGTGATATTCTTAGGTGAGCTTGTGTGAGGTGCAAGGTCTTGTGATATAGACATAGGGAGGTGACTCTCTTGTTTTAGACTAGGCAAAGGCATGTCTTCATTCAAATTATGCCTAGCAAGATAAGAGGGCTGAAAATCATCATAGAGACTAACTTCAGGTTTAGGACATCTTAAACTAGAGTTAGACTCATTATAATTCTCCCTACTTTGAATGAAATAGCGAGAATATTCAGCAATCCGCTTTTTCATGTTCTCTTTCATTTTATCAGTCATATCATTAATCTTCTTTGCAACACTTGCACAAGTAGCATCCACATAAGCATGGGAAGGGCAAGTATGAACATCATCGTCAGAAGATTCACAACAATCAAAGAAAATGGAAGCCATATAAGAGTAAGATGGGTCATATGAATCAATAAAGTGATCCTGTTGGTAAGAATTAGCATGAAAAGTAGACTCACCATGAGTTGGGTATCCAAACTTATTTCTAACTTGTTTAAACGCATAGATATTCCAAGCTGGTTTTTCAAAGAAATCCTAAGCTTCATATTGAGTTTTAGATAATAATCCTAGTACACCCCTAGAATAAATAGACTCAGTATAACCCTAAGATGCCGAACTCAAACCCACAGCGATGACCTCACAAAGTTTTTATTTTTGAAAATTTTGATTCAATTGAGCACGATAATCATTAAGTATCGATAAGTAACTCCAGAAAGGTTTGTGCTTATATTATGGAAAATGGAAAACTAGCATTCTTAAATCCCTTTTTTTTCAATTTTAAGAATTTTTCAAAATTTTTTTTAAATTTGCAAATTTTTTTCTTTTTTTGGATATTTTTTTTATTATTGAAAGAAAAAGTACAAGGAGAAATAGTGACGCTATAAACTAATGACTAAAACTAAAACAAGACACCTAAATAATTAAGGTAACAGAATAAACTAATAAAAACAAAACTATATGATCAAAAGAAAAGAAAGACCAAAAAGACTCACGCACAAATAGTAACCTAATATAAAAAATAGAAAAGCGCACACACACAAAGCGTGTACACCATTTTCTTAAATCAAAAACCTAAAACAAAATTAAAGCTAAAAATAAAATTTTTAAAATTAGAACTCTATATACAAAAAATTCAATACTATCACATGGAAAATAAATATATTTTTTTTTTATTTTTTTCTATTCTCAAACAGCGCAGAAAAATGCAAATAAGAAATTAATTCCAAAAATCATAGAAAAATCTACGCAATTCTAAAAATTACCAAAAAATTCACACAAACTCTAAAAATCATGGAGAATCTAAAAGAAAATATCAGAACAGACAAATTCACCCCATAAGTGCCCCAAATACTTGAAACAAGTTCTAGAAATGGAAAACAAACTGCTCTGGTTTATTCTTTTTGCTTTTCTAATTTTGCTCTTTTTTTTCTGCACAAAAACTAAACCAATTAGAATTTTTTTTTTTGTTTAGCAGGGAAATAATGAAGATACATAAAAACTAAATTAACACTAAACAAAAAACAAAATCAAAATCTGGCTCAAATCATAAAACCGATAAAATCTAAACTAAAATCAAAAATATGAAAACGAAAATGACTTAAACCACTAAATTACGACTCGACTACACAGTCTAATTTCACAACGCCGTCCCCGGTAATGCGCCAAAAACTTGTCGTGATTTCCCACATGTATACGGTTTATCGTTGTAAAACTTATAAATGTCGATCCTCAGGGATGTGACGTGAAACTGGATTACTGAAATTCCTAATTTACTATTGAATAGCATATACTAGATCGAGAATGAATCTTAAGTTCCTAAGTAACAAAAATAATACAACCAGAGTAGCCTAACTCTTTAAAAACTCTTTGTATTTGGAAATTAAGGCACAGTGGTCCTAGGAATTACCAAGAGTCAGTACACAAACCATATCACAAAAGCATGAGAAGAAGTAGCAACCTATAAATCGAAACAAAATAGGAGTAGCATAATTTTGCAGACACAAGAGTAAGAGATAAATGCCCAAACTAAATTCAAGAATGACAAAATAGCTGAGCTTAAATTACCGAACTCAACAGAACACAACTGAAATAGGGAACTATCGATACCCAAATCATAAGAATTTTACCTTCAACCTGATACTTGAATGAATCAGGACAAAAAGCAAAGCAACAAAATTCGAGTTGAGGAGAAATAAAATGGTAGAACAATTCATAAATTAAATCCAAAAGCTTGTAATTTTAATGATGATATCAAAACTGCATCTAGAAAAGTAGAAATCTGAATTCCAGATCCCAATTTACTAATTTGAGATGAGATTTAGGAACAAGATCTAGAACTAAAAAAAAAAAAATGGGAAGTTGAATCTGGAAGTCTAACGATGCTACTCACTACTGTAATCTCTGTTTCTCATCTCCCCCTTGCATTGCTCTATTTTCGGCCTTTTGTATCCCTTATTCGAGCCCCCATAAAAACAAACGCTCTTCTTCGATTCTCCTATTGATGATGAGTGAATAGAGTAACGGATGCAAGTGCAATCAATTTAGGGAATGATGGAGGAGACAGAAGGACGGCATAGCCATTGATGATGGAGGAAGATGAAAGGCCTTTCGGGTTCTGGATAATGCAAGGGAGGAAAAAGAAGGCGAAGGGACGATCGAATGCCCTGTTCTGGCTCTATTCTCAGGTTTTTTCTGGGCTAGGAACTAACGAGAGAATGAGGAAGAAGAAGAGATGGGGGTAGGGTAAAAGCTAGTATGCCACGTGCAAGGGGCGTTTGAGCTGAAGTGGGAAATGGAGAGAGACCAGCAGACTGGGCCAGAAGGTGAGCTGGGCTAACCCGTGCTCACTTGAAAGAGAGAATAGGGGAAAAGAAGGAGAAGGCAGGTCTGGGCTAGGAAAATTGGGCCGTGAAAGAGTTAAAAAAAAAGAAAAAGAAAGAGCCTTGCTGCTGAGTGTCTGGACCAAGCTCGTGACTGGGCTTCCTTCTCTTATTTTCATTTCCCACTTGATACAATATCAAGCAAATTAAGCATCGTATTCAATTTTTCCAACTCTTCCATATTCCTACAAAATGAACAAAAACATATTAAAATTTTAATTAACAATTTATTTCGAGCAATTATTAAGTAATAGAAAGGCATAAAATATCATAATTTATAGTTTAACACATAGCATTCCTATATTGCTTGATAGACCATTTCTTAAAACATCTAGGACTAAAATAGATGTGCATTGAGGAACATTGACTATGGAATTCGATGGTGAAGTTCTTAAGTTCAATATGTTCGATGTCACAAGATTTCCTAATAATATGAGTTATCTTTGTGTAATTGATGTGGTCAATGAATTATCCAAGGAAGTTTATGAATTGTCTTATGAAGATGAATTGCTAGTTGTACTTACTTAGGTTTGTATCAGTTTGTGTTCCGAAGTGTGCCTTGCCATGTTGATAATGATGTAGTAGATAGCGTAGAGTCTTTGTTGCAATTGAACGTAATTGATAGCATAAGAAGATAGAATTGCCTAAAAGCCACATAGAGTTGCTACCCTTTCACATTGCACCCCCTAAACTAGAATAGAAACCACTACCTAAAAATCTTAAGTATGCTTATATATGTAGGGGATGATGAGACCCTACATGGTATAATCTCTAATGCACCTGCATTTAAACAAGAGGATGAACTTATTAGGGTGCTCAGAGAACACAGTGAAAACTTAGGATGGACTTTAGGAGAAAATAAAAGACCTAGCCTTACATTATGTTTACATAGAATCACATTAGAATTAGATGCTAAGCCTAAGAAAGTCCCTCGGTGAAGATTGAATCCACCTATGATGGAGATAGTTTAAGAAGAAGTTCTAAAGTGGTTAGATGCTAGAGTGATATACCACATACTAAATTTGAATCATTTAGTCCTATCTGCGCACCTCCTAAACCTGAGGGGATACTAGTTTAGAATAAGAAATTTGAGTTAGTACCTACTGGAGTTCAGATTAGCCAGAGAGTGTGTATTGACTATACAAAGCTAAACACGACCACAAAGAATAACCATTTTCCCTTGCCCTTTACGAATCAAATGCTAGAGATATTAGCTATGAGGTTACATTATTGCGTTCTATAAGGATGTTTAGGTTACATTCAGGTCCCTGTAGGTTTTAAAGATTAGGAAAAGGCCATTTTCACCTTTCCTATTGGTACAGAGGTTTTAGAAGGATGCCATTTGATTTATGTAATACTCCTACAACATTTCTGAGATGCATGATGAGTATTCTGTATGATTTTATCACCAAAATTATAGAAGTTTTCATGGATGATTTTACTATGCATGGTGATACATTTGATCAATCCTTACATCATCTCACGTTAGTGCTTAAGCATTGCATTGAGAGTAATTTGACACTTAAGTTTGAAAAGTGTCTTTTGTGGTGGAACATGGTCATGTAGTTTTATCCAAGGGATTATAGGTTGACGACACTAAAGTAGGCATCATTCAATCTTTATCCTATCAAAAATATGTCAAGGAAGTATAATCATTTTTACGTCATGTTGCATTTTATAAAAGATTTATCAAGGATGTTTTCTGTTATTGCCTCCCCTTTTTGTGCTTTACTTATAAAAAATACTCAATTTCATTTTAATGAGGACTGTAGGAGAGCTTTTGACCAATTGAAATTAAAATTGACCACCACTCCTGTAATACAAGCACCTCAACTAGACCTTACCTTTTGAACTGATGTGTGATGCTAGTGATAAGGTAGTAGGAGCAGTTTTACGTTAAAGAGTAAGACACCTTATGTGATCTTTTATGTTTCTAGAACTTTAGACCCACCATAGTGTAACTACACTACTATAGAAAAAGAAGTGTATGATGTTTTTACTCTTAAAAGTTTTGTCCTTATTTGCTAGATGTCAAAGTTACTATTTATACTAATCATGCTGCTGTGAAACATCTATTGAGCAAGAATGACTCAAAATCTGGATTGATTAGATGGGTTATACAACTGCGGCAATTCCAACGAGAGATTAAGACTAGTGGGGAGCTGAAAATTTAGCAGCTGACCATCTAACTAGGCTAGAAAATGAGAGAGTGGTAATCCATTTAGTGATTGTTTTCTTGATGAGACTTTACATATTTTCACTTATAGGTTGCCTTGGCATGCTGATATAGATAATTACATAGTTGCCAAAACTTTTCCTGAAGACATACCCCACAAGGAGAAGATGCGGGCCCTGTCTAAATATTATATTTGAGATGAGCCATATTTATAGAAATTTTATGGTGATTAGATCATAAGGCATTTGTAGATGACTACAAACTCCATTCTATTTGAACTTTCAGTCACTCTTCTGAAAGTGGAGGACATTTTGGACCTAAGAGAACAACATACAAAGTTCTTGATTGTGGGTTTTATTATCGTACTATTTTTGGTGATGCCTATAAATTTTGTAAAAGATGCAACGCATGCTAGAAGAGAAGTAATTCATCTAGAAGAAACCAAATGCCTCTACATTGTTTGTGAGATTTTAATGTATGAGGTGCTGATTTCATGTGACCTTTTCCCTTTTCTTTGGTTTTATTTCCATTCTTAGGCTTCTTGATTATGTATATTACTAGATTGAAGATGTAGCATAGAGCTGATAATGCTAAAACTATGGCGCAATATGTTAAATCTCTTATTCTGCATAGATATGCAGTACCCAAAGCAATCATTAGTGAAGGAGGAAGACTTTTTTATAATAAAAACCTTATGTGCCTTATTAGCCAAATATCATGTAACTCATATGGTATCTACTGGTTATCATCCCTAAACAAATGGCCAAGCTGAGATCTCCAATAAAGAGATCAAGGGCACATTGGAAAATTTTATTAGGCCAGACAAGAAAGACTGGAGTCCTAGATTAGATTAAACTCTCTGTGCTTAAGTATGTCACCTTATAAGTTAATTTTTCGTAAAGCACGTCATCTCCCTATGGAGTTAGAGCATAAATCATGTCAAGCTATGAAGCGGTGTAATTTAATTATGATTAGCAAGGATGAGGCGTAATTTGCAATTGCTAGAATTGGAAGAGATTTGTATGGAAGCCTATGATAATGTAATGATATGCAAAGGTAAAGCTAAACCTTTTGATGGTGCCAAGCTTAGTAGCAGAGAATTTTAGGTAGGTGAAAAAGTTTTGCTATTCAATTTAAAATTGAGACTCTTTCCTGGCAACTTAAACTCTAGATGGCCAGGACTTTTTGAGGTAGTAAAGACTTATCCACATAGTGCTATTGAAATTAAATCTTTTCTTCTAATAAGATTTTAACGGTAAATGGTTACAGGTTAAAGTATTTTTGTGAAGGAGATCAGGTACGCTTAGTGGAGGAGATCTAACTAGAGGATCCATGAGCTGTAGTTGTGTCGAGCTAACGACAGTAAATAAAATCGTAGGTTGGGAGGCAACCTAATGTTTTCAAGGAAGTTTTCATTTAATTCTGCTTTATCTTCATTACTTTCATTAGTTTGCATGTATTGGGGACAATGTATGAATCAAGTGTGGGGAGAGCATCCTGTATTTAGTTCTTGCACTTTTTGTTTTTTAAAAAAATTTATAAAAAAAATTTTTAGTGTCTTTTTGTGTCTTTCTTTTAAAGAAATGCATGAATATAGCTTATGCTATGCTTTCCTGCTCAAATTTGTTTTTGTTTTACCATTTTTAGTTTTAATATTTTTAGTTTACTCTTTACAAGTGAAAGTATTGAGCATGCTAACTGTCATACAAAGTAGTTGAGTTGATCCTTATATATCTTTTTAATGAGTAATAGTCATGAGTAGTCATCTCATTTGCAGATTATATAACCTCAATAGAGGTAATACACCTACCTTGTCTATTTTCCTAGACTATTGAATTCAATTTTTGACTCTGGGGTACTTTAATTCTCTAGAAATAATTATTAGGGGTCGATGTTTTTATAATGTATTCCAAAGTGCCTACTATTTTAGGTAAGCTATTAATAGGGGACGATATTTTTTGAAATAGTTACTGGTCAAAGTTTTTCTTTGCAACTTAGTTCTTGAACTTTTTAGAATTTGCAGAATAATCCCTAGAATAAGATAAACGTGTAAATAAGCTATTTTTAGGGGTTTTTTCAGGAAATATGCTTATTTTAACTGATTTAACTTCTTATAATAACTTTACTAGTACTAGTTATCACAATCTGCTACTTATATCTTATATATTATAATTTCTGTGGTTATAGGCCCATCATGCTTAGACAAATATTTAAAACTTAGTTAGAGAGTTTCGACCGTTACCTGAACGTAGTCGGCATTGGACTTCGGCGTTCCTCTAGCTTCCGGTTTATAGAGATTGCTAATCTCAACTCCACCTTCCTTAGATCAGGCACAGCATAGATTTGTTTCGTTTCCTACCTCAAACTGTAGTCACTAATCAAGTTTTTAATCTTTTTCAAGGATAATGGAACTTTAATCAAGAACTTATAATATTTAAGGCATAAGGTTCAACTGGATAACGTTTCCTATTAGGAAACTTCTTTTATTAAAAGCTTGAATGGGGAAATATTACAATGGAATGCTTAAAGAGGGACTTAAGCTAAGATCATTAGAGATGCTTCTTCATGGAGAAATGGAGAAACCCAACTTCTCATTTGCTCATGAATGCTCAAATGACCCTATCCTTCTCAGCTATCGACCTCTCTATTTATAGAGAGGATGGGGGCATATAGGATGCCCTCAAGGCTACAGTACATAAATATTTTTCACATGGCTATAGTTCTCTACAGTACACTGTCGGCTACAGTACACACTTTATTTTACAAATCAGACACTTGTCAAAATAGTACAATAGTGGGATAGCCTTTTTAGAATGACAAGACTAGTCATCATTATTGAGATTTTGCATGCCTTCATCTCCAATTATATCTTCTAGACCATCATTATCTAGATATTCATCAAAATCTTCATTAATTTGGTTAAGATGCTCTGGATCATACTCTTCAAACAACTCAAGGAGATATTTCTTTCCTTCTTCTGATAAGAATTTTTCAGCTCCAATATCAAAGAGATAATAAAAAATATCTTCTGATTCTGCACCATCCACTTTTATGTAATCATTGAATTCGCTATTATAGGCAAAAGTAGTGTTTTCACAATACATTAGTATTTTTTTTTTCAATCAATGCCCAACATTGATGATAAATATTGAAAAACCCAATTGCCCTTGCTAATGCAGGATCAGTAACTATATGTACCGGATCTCCATGAATCCAATTTTATCGTTGATCATTGGGATCATTACAATCAATAATTTAGACAAGATAATGGGCTGGTTTGGCTTTTCCATTTTCATATTCAATCAAGGCACTATAAACCTCCAAAGTTAAGTATCTACGAATTCGAATTTTTGTTGGTGCCTCAGGAGATTTAAGAATCCAATGGAACCTTTTGAACATGTATTGCTGGAACTTAGTTAAGGTTGAGAAAAATGGAAAATTAGGGTCTCGGACTCCTGAGATGTATAGAACCATCCCATATGTCTAGGCTTTGAAGACAGGATCTAGGGGAGATATGGAATTGGCTGGGAAACAAATGCCGCCGACTCCATATCTATCAGGAAAATAGATCGTTGTGCTCTAAGACTTCCAAATATCATAGGAATAATGATGATAAAAGTTGACACAGGCTGCATACTATTCCTTGAACCATTTTTCTTGGATATGAGAACTTCTTTTTTCTTGGATATCATAAGGACATCGAAGACAGCTAATTTGTAATTCTAGAAGGGAAAATCTTTGAGCTATTAGGTAGGTAATAGAAAGTAGGGCCAAGCGTGATCTATTTTTTGTATAGAATTCCAAGTTATCAATAAGGACTTTATTAGAAGGTGTAACCCGTTCTAGTAGAAGTGACATTTCATTAAGGATTTCCTCCTTTTCTGACAGGAGGTTGGCTTTGATGATCACCATTGATGAGTTCTCGAGTTAGACTGTCTACCAGAGAGTTCTTCGATCCCTGTATATATTCAATAAAGAAGGAAAACTGGTTAAGCCATAATTGCCAACGTAGGAGTCGCCCTTACACTTGCATATTTGATAAATTCTTTTTCACAAAATCGAGTATTCTTTTACAATCAGTTCGAATGAAAAAAGGTTTAGGGGCTAAAAAGATTAAGAATTTTTCAATTCCCCTCATGACCGCAAGAATTTCTTTTTCCATCGTGGGATGGTTGCATTCTGCTTTATTAAAGCTTCCACTGTAATATTTGCAGAGTTTTTCTCCTTCTTTGATTTTGAGTACCGCACTCCAGTGCTCATTGCTGACATCTGTCTCAAGAATTAAATCATTTTCTTCATTAGGCAAATTAAGGATAGGAAGATTTTTACACATCTTCTTGAAATTTTGAGCAATCTTTGTATCATTAATAGTCCATGTCCAGCTAACATCTTTCTTGAGTTTTTGCTGTAATGGTTTTCTTAGTTTAGTTAAAGGCAAGACATCCAAGAAACCTTTCTAGTTACTTTTTATCTTCAATTTTTTCGGGAAAATTTTCTATTTTTTCTCGAATATGTTTTCGTAGAATAATCTGTCCAGCTTTTATCTCTAGACCCAAGAACTCAATTTCTTATTCAGCATAAATGCACTTGTTTTTTTCAAGTATAATACCATGATCAATGCATCTTTGGGTGACAGCCGAGACATTGTCTTTGTGCTGTTCTATGGTTTTGGAAAAGATGAGGATATCATCAATGTAGACTAAACAACAATGACTAAGGTCCTCGAAGATATTATCCATTCTTCTTTGGAATATTTGGGGTGTATTTTTAAGACCAAATGGCATTACTATCCATTCATAATGTCCTTGTGGGGCACTAAATGCAGTTAAAGGGATACTTTTCTCATCCATTTTTATCTGCCAATAACCACTTTTGCAATCCATTTTCGAGAACCAAAAGTCTCCTTGAATTCTATTAAAAAGGACTATTTTGTTAAGAATATAGTAACCATAAAAGACAGTATTATCATTAAGCTTTTTGTAATTGATTACCATTCTAGCTTTTCCTCTTTTTTCCTCCGCATGATTTCTTACTGTGAAAGCGGGACTGGTATGAGGACTCTTACTGTTTCTAATTAATCCTTTATCCAGAAGTTCTTTGATTTGTTTATTAAACTCTTGAATGCCCTGGTGGGTATACACCATTTGTTTAACTCGGATGATAGTGTTGGGATTTAATAAAGTGATTTTAGCAAATATTTTGTCTTTATCCCAAAATTTCAGAGGATTGTCAGAATAGAGTTCTTAACATAATTTTTCTTGTTGTTCAATTATCTGCTATTTAACAGATAACTCGAGTGATGAGATTGTTAGTGCTATTTCTCATTATATAAGCATTACCTTCTCACTACGCTGGCTGCATATAAATTCAATTTTCTAATGAGTGTAAGCCTTACTTAATTTTTCAATAGGAATTGAGTGCCCATTAATTGTAAATATTATTTGATTTATGATCTGAGTGCATAGAGAATATAATCTTTCAAAATTATTCCTAATAATCAAATCATGAGAGGGTTGATCAGTAGCCCATAGTACTGGTATAATACATTGAACTCCTTTTAATTCTATGGGTAACCCTTCTATGGCTTCATTGTGGCTCATAACACTATTATCAGCTATTCTTACTTGTAAAGGATTTTTAGCTCTTTTCCACATAAATTCAGGAAATAATGTTCTTTTTCCAAAGTATACAGAACAACCACTATCTATATAGGCACACAGTTCATATTTATTATATCCCTCTAAACATACATTTATTGGAATATAGATACTATTAAGGTTTGTATTAGTAGCTTCATAGGATATTTCCATGGTCATATTTTTAGCTAATTCATCCTCATAAATTGGTTTACTAACAGTTCTAGTTTTGTATCCAATGACCTTTCTTTCTAGACTTGTTAATTGATCTAAACTGGGTCTTGTAGCTTCAAAACTCATTCTACTTATTTCATTGGTCATGCTAACTGTATCATCTTCCTTAAGCTCTTCTTTAACGGATGAAGATCATTCTCCCTAATCTGACCTTGTGCTCATACTTCTTAATAATTGGGGTTTAATGGTGATTTTTCCATCCTCATCAATTTTTATTACATTTTTCTTATTAATTTTTGTAGGATTGGCAAAGTTAGATATCTATGAACGATCAATTTTTATATCTTGAGAGTTAGACTTGATTCTTTGGATCTTTTGCATGGGGGTAGGACTTTCAAATTTTTCTGCTTCTATCATTGTTACCTTAGTCTTAGGGTCTATCGTATTATCTAGCTTGTAGATAGATTTCCAAAATATCCTTAAAGGATATCCTCTTCTTTTCATGTCCATCTCGACTGTTTTAATCATAAGGGGTAAGAAGTTTTTTTGCGAATTCATCCTTTAGACTCACATAATATCCAGGTCGAGAGTTGAAACCTACTGATCCATTACATAAATTGGTTTTTATCCCTGTGATTATCTAGTTATTAAATTGGTATGTCTAATATCATAGAGTTAAGCGTAAAGATCAATATCTTTACCATAATATTGTAATGCAGTGATTTGAACTTGGACACTTCCGATGTGAATGTACCTATACTTTCTCTCTTTGTTATGCTTAAGGATATTTTCCCAATTAATAAGATTAACTTTCCCAATGTCATACTCACAATCCTTTATCTCAAGATCTCCTTCTATCATTTCACATACGTATTTGCTTTTTAATTGAAAAATGGATTTTTTATAGATCATATTCTTTTGGATTATATGACTTCTTCATGATCATTATCTACCACAAACTCTTTTCCTTGAAGATCACCAAGGCTAACCGAGCTACTTTCCATCATATGGCTAGTTTCTTTATAATCACTTTCATCATATTCATTGTCCTCTATAATTTCAACAATTCCTTTGTTGTTGCCTAGGGCTAGGTCTAAAGCCTCATCTTCACTAAGCTTAACATAATCTAGGCTTCCTAATGTTTCAATAAGTTTATTATTTTTTCTATTTTTGCATTCATTAGCATAATGTCCTACTTCTCCGTATACCCAATGTTTGCAGTTGTTTTTTCCTACCGGGCAATAAGCAGCTTTCCTAAAAAATCTATGCTTTTTAGGACTTGGTTTGCTGTAATATTTTCTTCTATATTTTTTGCCTCTTTGTTTGTTAAAACTCTTTTTCTTATAGAATTTTCTTTTTCTTCTTTTCCCAGATTCTTTCCCCCATTGGTGAGGTGAATCCCAGCAAGTTAAAAATTGTTTCTTAATCTTCTTTTGCTTTTGGAGATCAAGACATTGTTCATTGACCCATTTTCGCAAAAAGGAAATTCTTGAACCAAGGGTATCAACAACATCTGTTTGTTCAAACCATACCATGTATTTTTCATTAATTATAGAATTTATGGAATATGGCAAGTTGTCATAGAACATGCCAAGATTGGTTTCATTATATCCAATTTTGTAATAATATTGACTGAATTCTGTAATATAATTTTTTAGGTATCTCGTATCCCATAGTTCTATGTTATTAATTTTTCTTTGCCATTCTCGTGCTTTTTCTTTAGAATTAATTTTAACTCCGATGAATTCAATTTCAATTTCTTTGCACAGACTTCTAAACATAGTAGCTGGTATTTCCATCGTTCTTAAAGTATTTTTACCATCTTCACTTAAGGAATCATACCAGTCAGCTACAGTGCCAAAGAAACTATGCTTGATATAATTTAGAAAATTTACCGCAGTCCATGTAATATTTAAATTTAAGGCACTGTTCATTCCTCTTTTCCAATACTCAAATATTTCTTCTCTATTACGAGCTCCATCGATGTTTAAGATATAACCAGTTTGACTAATTGGAGTAAGGTCAATCTCTTCATATGTTATGGTTTTCCTTGGGACAAACCCCAAGGAAAAATTACTTGTTCGTCTTGCAGGAACATACCTAGGTCTTAAGAAATGAGTATTTCTTCTGGATGGTTCATCAAATTCTTATGGTTTAGGAACGTCATTCTTAACTAGATTAGTCTCTGTTTCATATAGGTTAATCTCTTCCCCAATCTCATTGATTTCATTAATCATTTTACCATATTTTTTGTCAAGTTTTCTTCTAATTTCTTCTAATGGTAAAATATTAAGATCTCTTAATTTTATCAGATTCATCTGCTAATATATTTCTTCTTCTAATTAGACAGTATTAGTCTCTTCATTGTCATCAGATAAGACATCATATTTATCACTAATTGCGCTCATTATTTTGTTCAATTCTTCTGGATTTTGTTCCTCATCGAAGATTTTTTGTAGTTCTTTAAGACCATATTTTTCAGACTCCATCTTCTTTTTCTTTCTTTTCAGTTGATTTTTCACCAGATTGTTCTCCTACTTCTTTTTGGATTTTAATCTCTTGTAAAGGAAATGGAATCTTGTTTTTTGGATTTTGAAAAGGATATTTATGCTGATAAGGAGTGCTAGTTCTAGGACTAGGCTTTTCACTATGTCTAACTTCATTAATAAGAGAAAGGTGGGCAACTGTTAGCTGATTCTTAAGATCTTTTAGTTCAGTCTTAATTTTAACTAATTCAGCTTTTAATTCTAAAACTATATCAGTGATATAGTTTAATTGAGGTACTAATGAGATATTACCTTCAGGTGAGTGGACAATATGTGAGTAATTAGGATCAGGGCAATCAGATGATGGTTCAAGCATTAATTGCAATTAATTAGCTTAATTAGTCATTAATTAGCTTAATAATCGTAATTATTTTTGTGCACGTGGCTCTGATACCAGATGAATGAGACCGTGAAGATCTATTAGTGAGCAAAAAATCACAAACACTTTTTTCAAATTTTCGAAATTACGTTTTTAAGGATTGTGGGTAGATTTGCAAATATGAAAAGTTTAAGGGCTTAAAAGAAAATATGAATAGTAAATTGTCCCCTTAAAATAGTTTCCATAGAATGTTGTGTACCTTTAAATATATTTTAATAACATGGTCCCCTAGTTATGATTTTCACACAAAGTAGGGTACTTAGCAGTGATTTTTTCCCATTGAATTAGTAGAATATTCAATTTTTCTTGTCTTGTTAAAAAAAAAAAATTAAGTGTTTGCTTACCAAGATAGGTTGGTTCAACTGGTATGGTGCTTGTTTCCCCTTAAATAGCTTGTGTATGGAGCGTTAACCTCATCTAGGATCTTCTAAAACTCAAAACCATCTAATAACAGCTTATGAACAACTGTTAGATTACCAACATGGATAGGCATAGGTGGCTCAGAATCTTTTCTCTTTGAGTTTAGGTCTCAAGTTAAGCCTTATGTATGGAGTCTCCATGTAGGGATAGTCATGCCCCTTTTGGGCAGATCAATAACTCAAACCACACTAATAGATAGAGATTAAAAAAAGGGGGCTTACTCCAGCATCTCTATTTGGGTGAGTGTGAGATAAGGAGTGTTAAATTGTAAGGCCACGTATGGGTCGTGAATATGTGCACGAATGGAGTTTGAAATTAAAAAAGAAAAAAGAAAAGAAAAATTTTAAAAAAAAAGTGCAAGTAAGTTTAGAATCAATTTAATGTGTTATCTCTTCTAGTTTAGTTGTCTCTATAGCCATATGACACCTCAATTTTTCCTATTTTAAACTTCTAAGACCTCTTCTAGTCTCTTCATCAATGTATGCATGCTTAAATGAGATGAATGATTATTATTCTTGTTACGTTGTTAAAGAGATGTTGTGAGGCTGATAATGAAACTCTTTGATGGCAATTGGATGTTTAATAGTTTTCTACTTGCCTAGGAAAGACTAAATAACTTTGAATCAAACTGTTTCAAAACAAGCCAATATCTAGTGTAAATTTCACACGAGTGTGGCTTTACAAGAAAGAGGGATAGCTTTTAGGTCGAGTTTTAGATTTCTTCACACGAGTACATCCAAAGTCTAAGCATGGAGAAATTTGTTATGTCATAATTCATGCATATTTTTAACAATTATTTGCTTATGTTATATGTATTATTTTATCTTATTTGCATCATTTTAACTATTATTTACGTTAACAATTAATGAAATCAAGAGGAGAAGAAAAGGTGTTGAATTGTGGGCTTCATTTATTGAACGATTTTACAAGCGGATTTATCAAGTCGATATGAAAATAATAATTTATTTATAATATTTATTTTTATAATAATTTATTTCGACTAGGGTGACAAGATTTCGACTCCTAAATTGAAGAGAAATTGGAGGACTTGGACGAGAAGAAATCCTACCAAAGCCCTAGTGGAATTATTCATACTGTAAATTCAACATCTCCAAAATACCACAACCTCCATCTTAAAAAATCGGCCATCACATATCATATCAGCACCTCTACACCCATGATCATCTCCTCACCAACCTCTTGATCTTCATCTCCTCGCCATCCTTGATGTACCACCCTCCATTATTATCAAAATCAAACCCTTCATGCCATCTTCACCTCATCACCATCATGTAATCATCATCAACATATCACGCACCATCCACATTGCCTCACCATCTTCTCTTCTTCTTTCGCCCCATCATCACCATTCCACGCCATCATCATAGTACTATCATAGGATTGTTTTATTTTCTTCTATTTTGTTTAAAGTTTTATGATCAAGCATGAATTATTTAAAATTTTACCTATTTTAATTTTTAACATGAGCGTGTAGTTCTTTTGCACTTAGCATAATTAATTTGAAACCATGATAAATTAATTATTTTGAAACAAGTTTTGTACTTTATTCTATAAATGATGCTTATTCCATGATTCTATAAAGGTTCGTGTTTGTTGTTTATGATATTTATGTTAGATTAATTAGAATACACGCTAATTAGTTTAATTTAAATTCATATGATAGTTTAAGAGGCTTTAGTACATATAAACTTTAGTCTTTTAGGGCACAAGTATTACCCTAATTGATCCCGTCTCTTTTAATTAGAAAATCTTTATAAATCTTTGTGATATCAGTTTACCGGTAATTGGTTATAAGGTGCTAGATGATATTTTTCTAATTGTATCAAAACTTGTAGGAAATATATCAGGGTTAGATCTAAGTGAAGTACAGTCTAAAAAAAAGCAAGGAAGATTCATTGGTGGGTATCTTCTATAGTCTAGCTCATTAAGAAGTAAATTTGTATGTTAATGATAGACAATAAGCATGGTGGACATAGATTCTGCTAAGTTTTTTCATAAATTTGGTATCTTTGAAAATTCTTTGCTTGGCTTTTAGTTGATTTATTTCATGTGACAATTGTAATTCTTACATTATAGACTTTAGTATTAAATTTTATTTACCTTTCCTCCCCTCCCCTTCCCCCCCCCCCCTAAAAAAAGAATAGCATTTTATGTGTGTCTTAGTACTTCTATTTTGATTTTTAGTTTTAGTTAATTTTCATATTAATTTTCTGCTCTATTTTTGGTATTATTTACTGGTTTGTCACAGATTAGTTAAAAATAGTTTCTTTCATATTGTTCATATTTTATGCCCCCTTAGGTTTACAGAAATTCCTAATCTACTTTTGTTTCATTTAGGAATTTTTGAAAAATATTTGATAAGTTTTTAGAATTATTTTGTGAATTAGATACGTGCACGTTTTTTCTTTAATAAATCCAAAAATTAAGTTTTTATTATTGGTTTTATGTTTTGAGAGTTTGATTAAGTTTAGAAAATTAGATTTTATAGTTTGGTTACTTTCTTATTTATTTTCACATTGATTTGGGTGAGTTATTTGATTTTAGATTCTATTTTCTGCTAGGATTTTCGACAATTATATTTTGTTTTATTTTTTAAAAATAATTAGATATATCTATGGGAGTATAAATATAATTATAGGCATATTATTAGTTTAACTAATTTTTTGCAATTTTTGACATACAATTTTTTGCTTGTTATTTTCTATTTTAATTTGCAGTTTAATATTGTGAGATTATTTCTGCTTTCATTTTTCCTGAATATTTGGATTAGGTATTTACTATTTATTTTCAAATTTAGTCCTAGAATAATTGGGTGTATTAATGAATAATTTTTTCAAGATTTTATTTGTTTAACATTATTTGTTTTAGCAATTGAAAGAAAAAGCATAATATATTCGAGTAGTAAATTTAATTGGATTCAAATCATCTTGTTATTATATCTTTCCTCGTGGGACCAATCCCTACTTTCCTGTATTACGAATCTTATTTATAAATCAAAGTAGTAGTTTAATTTGTAGCTGTATGGCAAGCTTTACAGATTTTGGCACCGCTGTCGGGGAAAGAGAATAAAATCATTGATTTGTATCTCTTTGCTTTTACTACTTCTATTATTTTGTTTTAGTTTATGAGATTAAGCAGTGGTTGCATGATCAAAGAGAAAAATGAGCATATATTTGTGGGGTTTGAAAGGAAACTAAGTGATTTGAATCCGTAAGCTCTAAATCGATAAATATTGAAGATTTCAAAGTTGAGATGACTACTTTACATGAACTTAATGTAGCTTCCTTGAAATTAGAAACACAATCCTTTGTCTATTACTTATCTTGCATTAAACTGACCACTTAAACTAAACTCTAGATTTTTCAATCTGTTACCTAAATTTCGTGGAAGGCTTGTGTAACGCCCCCAAATTAAACATTTTTCACTGCTTGTATTTTCCTTAATAAATCCCTTAATTATAATCTAGACAACCCAATGATAGAGACATTACCGTCATTCAAAAGGACAAGGCTTGAAACATGAGTGCTATAAATAACACAATTAAGCATAGCTTCAATCATACACGTACACACCTGATCAATCCATATATAATCAACTGTTAACCAACATAAGATTTTTACATTGTACTAGAAACAATTCACCATATAATTTGCATCTCCATCCACTAAAGATTACAGCTCTAAAAATATGCATACACTGTACCAGTGTTGATCCATCCAAATTTCCTTGCTCAACTTTTTCTCTTCCGCTGATTTACTAGCATGAAGACGATTCTCTGAGCATTTGTCTAAAACAAAACATGAAAAATATTTCGAACTGTGAGCCGAAGCTCAGTACATACATTCCTGTATTGTTAAATGATTATTGAAATACTGGTTGGGCCCACTTTGCAATTCATTTTAAGTTAAAATAGTGAATGAGATGAATGTAAAACTGTAGTGCTAGTTATTATCTGATAGTGAACCCCTTGATACTATTACGATCTATGAATAGGTGTACACCTGCCAAGCCAATTGGGAAACCTGGCCTGAAGCCACACGGGAAACTGAAGGGCGAATGCCCTATAGATGATAACTGGGGGGGTCACTAATTAAATGATAAATCACTGTGCAAACTGATTCATT
This sequence comes from Carnegiea gigantea, assembly GCA_029747015.1. Taxonomy (NCBI): domain Eukaryota; kingdom Viridiplantae; phylum Streptophyta; class Magnoliopsida; order Caryophyllales; family Cactaceae; genus Carnegiea; species Carnegiea gigantea. Next base: position 13,047 of record JAKOGI010000848.1, on the reverse strand, counting down.
GATGTACTTACCGAAACATGATAACTTTGATAAAGACACTCTGATTTCTAAAGATACAGGCAATGAATGCACTAGAAGTCTTTAAAATGATATTTCACTTAATAATACTTATGCACAATGAAAACGATAGACTAGGCCCCGATTCTACTAAAGAAATGTAATTATAGGTAAATGCAGTTAGTAAACAATAATTACTCCTGCAATTTGTAAGTTTAATGGAAATTGATTAAGTAAAGAGCTTTCACAATTCCAATAATTCAATACAAGATAAGTTACAACAAAATGATTTGAAAAATAAATCAATTAGGGTTATTGAACTTGAAATACAACAAACTGAAGCAAAATAGACCAAATTGGAATGATTGAAGTGATAATGAAAAGATTTTCATTAATATAAATGAAATATATGTTTCTGATATTTATGAAAAAGATAATGGAAGATTTTGAATATATAATAGAAGGTTCAATGTCATGAGGGGTGTCATGAGGCCCATAAAGACTTAAATAACCTCTGTTTGATCTGTTAAGCACTGATTTCTTTCTTCGCATAACACCGTTTGATGGTCTACCTTAGAAAATCCATATCATCACTCCTGACCTCCAATTGAGATATAAAACTCCAATATGAAAAGTTCATAATGTACACTAAAACTTTTATTTAGGATACAAAACATGATTCACATAGTAAGGTCCCTAAAATTAGGGTAGACCACAGACGTGCACAATTTCAGTTCAATCTGCGCAGTCGTAGCAAAACGACCATCACTTTTTCCACAGAAATCGAATTAAGGTGATTCAAAAGGCATTTGAAAGATAACTCATTGATCTATTCACATAATAAAAATACAATTTTTTTAATGACCCAATCAATACCAGGTTTTCCGTAAATTCCCCTCGTCACAAATGCTCCCAGTTTCGATGTATTCCGCACAATCTTAAGTAAATTGGTCATAACTTTGTCCACGCAACTCAAAATTGAGTAATTCCAGAGCTTGTTGAAATCTAACTCATCAAGCTATCACTACACCAAAAATCATGAAATTGTGCCAATTAATACCAGCTTCCTCCTGAAGTGACCCCTATTTTAGGTCTATTTACTGCTCAATAATCACATTTTTCAATCTTTTCTTCATATAACCACCCATTAAAATCACTCTTTAACTTACATAAATCAACATAAATATCTTGCTATTCATTATCAATGTCAAAGATCAGAAAATTCCATTTAAAATAATAAAAATCCATCATCACACCCTAAACTTGCATGAACATGAACACCCTCCATCTTTTCTTTCTTTCAAGATGATGCAACCAATACAACATCAAAATAACTCTTGATTGCATCAAAACAACATGATTAATAATCAAAAACAAGAATCAAAATCCAAAACACAATCAAAACAACAAGATAAAGTTAGGATTTACTCACTTGAAGCTTAAATATATGAAGATAGAGGTGGTGGTTGATGTTTGTGTGCGTTGTGGGTGGTGGCTGGTGGTTGATGGGGTGGTGGCTGGTGCATGTGGTGGTGGCAGCAAGGGCTACCCATGGGGGTAGAGAAATGGAGAGGAACGTGAGAGGAAAGAGAGAGGAAGAGAGAGGAAGTGTTGAATTAGAGAGCACACAACCACAAGAGGGGGGGTGAATTGTGGTGTCCGATTTTCGCAAGTTGCTGACAAACAGTCTTAGACCCTGTTCGCACAGGTGGTTTCTGAAATAAGCAGAAGCGAAAATCCAACAAAATTGAATGCGGAAATAATGGACACAAGATTTTTACGTGGAAAACACCTCTAGCCCAACTGAGGTTAAAAAACCACGACCTACCTCGTGTAGGATTTAAACACTTCACTAAAAGGGCTAATCACGTTACAATAGTAACACACCTTGTTACAACTTGTAACACACGTAACCTGTCTTCCCTAAGACAAGTTACCCCACGCCCAAAATCCCCTTGATTTGGACACACACTCTACTCACTCTTGTGAAAGAAGAATGTAAAGAAAAAAACACCCTATTACAATGCTTCTCAACTAAGTTAATATAGGTACAATGAAGTCCAAGTATGCCAACTTTGAAAGCTCAATTAATTCACTCACAAGGCTCGGTTTTCTTTTCAAACGTTTTAGCTCATGAACTCAGATTTTTTCTCTCTGAAAACCGATGTCTCCAAGATTGTAAGAAGCCGCCTTTTATAGTACTTGGAAAACAATTCATCAAATTTTTGGAAACTAAAAAATCTGAAGAATATAGAATCCTTTACCCACAAGGGATGGAAAAAATATTTCTGAAATTTTTGGAAACTAAAATCCTAGAGAAAATAGAATCCTTTAGCTACAAGGGGTAAGGTGACCTGAGCTGAAAACACTTCCTGAACCGCGTGCATAAGGCGGTGTTCTTCAGCAGCTAGCCCATGTTTTTCTCAACTACCTTATCCAGTTGCCAAAAATTGGATATTCTTTTTATTCAAAAAGATTTTACAAATCCCTTAAGATTTTTGATAACTGTTTTTTAGGGTAAAGAATAAGATACTCCATAGAAAAATCTTTCTTGCAAATCTTTGAAGAAGCTGTTCAAAATCCAAAAGATAAAAATCATGCAAAGCAGTTTTTCGCAGCTTGTTCTGGAAACACCCTGATCGCCCTGTTTCCAGGGTTGTTCTGAAGGGTGATCCGAAATATTTTCCGAAAAGCAAAAACGTTTCCAGTGAGTGGTAAATTAAAACTTTCTAATTGGCATATTAACAAGAGTCTAAAAATATAAAACCAAATCAAATCAAGACATCTTGTTATAACCACTAGTCTTCTTGTAGAACGACTTTGCTGCAAACACTTCACAGAATATGCTTCAAACACCGCACGGAACCTGTTTGTCACAGCTGCACATATCTTATGTTTCAAACATTTCTTAGGATATGCTTCAAAACACCTCACAGAACCTGTTTGTCACAGCTGCCCTTATATCTTATGTTTCAAATACTTCACAGGATATGCTTCAAAACACCTTACAGAGCCTGTTCCTCATTGTTGTTCTTACATCGCTGACTTGAGTACCTGTTCTTGATAAACCATTATTCAAGCAATTTTAATTTATTGAAGAACAGCAGTAAGACCCTGTTGGTAAAGCCTGTTTGGAACAATAACAACAACTACAACACTTGGATTTGTTATCATCAAAACCTTATACATTCTAACAAATTCCCCCTTTTTAATGATGACAAACCAAGTGACCATATTGACTTTCAAGGACAATTGAAGTGATTAGTCCCAATTATTTATAGGACCGACAATTTACATGAAGCAGTCAGTATCGAAAGAGTGTAAGAAATTTAACTCGTCCATGGCAAAACTAAAACAATATTGGTCATCCTATCTTCCCCTTTTTGGCATCATTAAAAAGTAGGGGCGAACAGTCAAACAGAGGGTGTTTGCTATCACCACCACTTGGGTAATGGAGGAAAGGCAACAGGCGATACACTCAAGTGTGTTGGTACGGTAATAAGATTGGCCATCCTAGTCACACACAAGCAATTCACAACAGAAAGCAAGCAAGGCAAAGCCAATCAAAAAACAAGATAACCTGTCATTCACCAAAAGAGTGCAACAGAGTACAAACTGATTCACCAAGAGAAGTGAGAACAGGCTATGAGAACAACAGATGGGAACAGCTCATGAGAGGTGTTCAAGGAGCAGAAGGAGAAAATTTTGCTGAAAGTGAAGAGAGAAGGGCGAGGAGATCTGCATGGCGTTTTGCATTTAGAGCTTTTTCCTCATCCAGGGCAACCTCTACAGCGTTAAGCTCAGTACTGAGGCGAGAGTTTTCTTCCAAAGCAGCCTCAAGCTTGGTTGAGGAACTGCCAGGAACAGGAGGACGGGGTGTTCTCGTCCCCTGTTCTGAGGCAGACCCTTCAATCAAAGCATACCCACACCCCATAAGGGGGTTACTCCCGATCTCATCAATGAACTGAGCGCCCACCTTCTTCTGCAGTGTCACCCCAAAGTGCTCAAACACACTAGTCAGAAAGAAGCCGTATCCCAGGTCATGTTCCTTAGAGGTGTTTGCAATTCTTGCAATATGTCGAATCATGATGGCAGGAAGGTTAATTTGCACTTCCTTGTCCATCAGATCCATCAAACACTGATCCATGGCATCAGCAAGATTGCGACCCTGGCCTCTGGGGATGACATTCTTGATGATAAACCAAAATAGCAATTGATGGAGCAATGTCATGTCCCCTTTCTTCACAGACTTGGGTGTTTGCAGGCTTGGTTGCTGGCTAAATATCTGGGCGAGTTCCAGCAGCCTGGCTGTCCCTAGAATAGTCTTGTCTTCCCTCACATATATATCAAAGCCTGTGGAGGGAATCCCCAGAATGTCCCCTAATATCTTCGCATCAAAGCGAAGCTACTTCCCATTAACAATACTTGTCACCACTCCTTCGGTGACAGTGCAGTTGGTATAGAACTCTGCCAACTCATATACAGAACACCCCAGCTGGGTGTTTGTAAATAACTCATACCACCCCTGTGCATGCAGCTTGTGCAGAAACACCCCCAGTCCCTGTTCCTCAAAATATTTGACCTTTATAATTTTGCCCCTGACAACCCGTCTCTGAAGCAGTTGGGTCAGTTTGGTTGAGATTGCAGATGGATTAGATTTCTTGGCTCGTTTAGGTTGGGGCTTAGTAGGAGGGTCTTGGGTGGAGGCATGTTTGAGGGAGGCTTTTCTCTTGGGAGTTTTGAGGGTTGATGGTTTTGGTATAGGAAGAGGCTTATCCTCTGAGGACTCTGAGAACACGGGTGTGCCCTGTTTGAAGGCAGTGTTCTCAGTGTCGCTATCTGATGAAGGCTCAGAAGAGGAATCAATCTCCTCAACAACAGGGGCTGACTGTTTGGCAGGACGAGGAGTGGAGTGAAAAGCTATTCGGGCTGATTTCTTGTGGGTCTGTTTGTGGGTTTGGCCGAAATGGGGATTTGTGGTTTGGGTTTGACATGGGGTTCACTTTTTAAGGGCGCTTCAGTCTGGCCGCTTTTAGGCCTTGATGGTGGTCGTGTTCATGGCACTCTAGCACGCCTAGCCACAATTTTGTACCTTTTGCGTTTCTCACCGGTTTGTGTTACCGGTGTGGCTTGTGCAGGCTTAACAGGGGACTCCTCCATTTGACCACTACTTCCCCCTTTGTTTTTTTTTTTTTTTTACAAATCCTCCCCTAGGTCATCCTTAAAAACTTCAGGCCCTGTTTCTGACCCTGTTTCCTGCTCAGGAAACAGCCCAAATGAATTGATGTCATCTAACCCATGGTCCAACAGAAAGAGTTCATCTAAAGCCCCAATTTCTCTTTCAGATGCCCCAACAAGTTCTTGGGGTTGACATGCGCCTGTTTCACCAAACAAAATCAATTCCCACCTAAATTTGTACGGGATGTCTTCCAATTTCAAATTCACTGTTCTAAGGTCGATACTTTTCAAAAAACCCAAAAGGTTTATAGGCAATGGATCGAGGAGGTTCAGTATTTTTACCTTCCATGAGGGCCGTCAGAAATTGTGTAGGTGCAAACAGGGCTGTGGCTGTTTGCAAGGCTGTGCCCTGTGTCTGGTTGCCCTGGGTCAAGGTCGAGGAGCTCTCGAAGCTAATGGGGAACGCCATTTTTCAGAGGAAGGAGAGAGATTAGGGTTTCTTGAACAGAGTTTCAAAGCAAGAGAGTTTCGGTGGAGGTGAGAGATTGAGCAAGAGCTTTAAAGGGAGAGAGAGATGTGCGAAATCTTTAAAAGATTTTGCCCGTTTTTGCAACGGACTTTAGCATTTATTGCGCACGCCTCGGGAAGAGATTAGCAGTTTTCAATTTGTTGCACACATTTGACAAACAAGAGGCGTACCTGTTTCTGATGCTTGTTCTTGAGGTTACTTGCTCCGTAACATTGGACAATAAGGGCAATCTCATTAGACCTCAAAGAGTGTCAGCAAGTTGCAAACCTCACATATGCTAAACATAGCACACAAGTTGGTTGCAAACAAAAATTTAACATGTTGTACCCGTCACTTTTAAATTTTGCAAACAGGGAGAGAGAACAGGTTGGTCAGGTTGTTCTAATTAAGCCTAGTTCGAGTCTATTCCTTTAAATTGTTCTCTACTCAATGCCTTTGTGAATATATCAGCAATTTGATTTTCAGTGGCACAAAAATTCATTGAGATTACTCCTTTTTCAACATTGTCTCTTAGAAAATGATGACGAATGTTAATATATTTTGTTCTTTTGTGTTGACATGGATTTTTGGCAATGTTAATTGCACTTGTATTGTCACAATAAATAGGAATGCATCCTATGTCGACATAAAAGTCCTTGAGTTGTTGTCTTATCCATAATAACTGAACACAACAAGATGCAGCTGCCACATACTCAGCTTCTGCTGTGGACAAGGCAACAGAGAGTTGTTTCTTGGTTGCCCAAGATACCAAACAAGGTCCAAGAAAGTGAGCCATACCTGAGGTGCTTTTTCTATCAACCAAGAAACCTGCATAATCAGCATCAGCATACCCAACAAGATCAAAGTTGCAACCTCTAGGATACCATAAGGCTAGATCAGGTGTATGTTTCAAGTATCTTAAAATCCTTTTTACAGCCTTAAGATGAGTTTTTTTAGGGTTAGACTGAAAACGTGCACATAGACCAACACTGAAAACAATGTCAGGTCTACTAGCGGTTAGGTATAGGAGTGACCCTATCATGCCCCTATAGGATTTCTCCTCAACTGAGGGACTACCATCATCCATTACTAACTTGGTTGAGGGAGAGATGGGAGTATCAATGGGCTTGGCCGACTTCATCCTAAAACGCTTAAGTAACTCTCTGATATACTTTTGTTGATGGATCATGGTGCCGTTTGAAGTTTGCTTGATTTGCAAGCCTAGAAAGAAATTAAGCTCAACCATCATGCTCATTTCAAACTCACTCCTCATCATTTTTGAAAATTTATTGCACAAATCATGATGAGTTGCACCAAATATGATGTCATCGACATATACTTGGACAATTAACAAATGTTCCCCCTTAGATTTTAGAAACAAGGTATTGTCTACCTTGCCTCTTGTAAAACCATTTTCTAATAAAAAGCTTGACAACCGCTCATACCAAGCTCTAGGGGCTTGTTTTAAACCATAAAGTGCTTTGTTAAGTTTGAAAACATGGTTAGGAAATTCATTACTTTCAAAACCAGGGGGTTGTTTGACATACACTTCCTCTTTAAGGTACCCATTTAGAAATGCACTTTTAACATCCATTTGATATAACTTGATCTCTATGTGGGCTGCAAAAGCTATCACGATTCGAATGGCTTCCATCCTTGCAACAGGTGCAAAAGTCTCTTCATAATCAATTCCCTCTTCTTGGTTGTAGCCTTGAACAACCAGCCGGGCCTTGTTCCTAGTGACTGTTCCGCACTCATCTAGCTTGTTACGGAACACCCACTTGGTTCCAATGATTATTCTATCCTCTGGCCGTGGCACAAAGTGCCATACCTTGTTTCTTTCGAACTGATGGAGTTCTTCTTGCATGGCTGTGACCCAATCTGAATCTGCAAGAGCTTCATTAATATTCTTAGGCTCAATTTTTGAGACAAAAGCATAGAAAGCACAGAAATTTTAAAGCCTAGATCTAGTTTGAACTTCTGCATTAATATCAGACAAAATTTGATCAAGAGGATGTGAACTTTGGTATTTCCATGATCGTGGTGAAAGTGGGTTTACAGATATGCTCTCCATCCTAGCTGAAATACTTAGCGAAACAAGTTCAGCACCTGTTCCCAAGCCTGTTTGGGAGCCTATTCCTGAAATTATCTCAGAAGGGTTCGGCTGATGTTGTCCCGAACAGAGTTCCACCCTGTTTCCCCCTGTTTGGTTCAAACCCTGCCTACCTTCCTGAAGAACAGCTTCAGGCCTTGATCCCTCAGGTTGATCCTTACCTGGTTCATCTTGAAGCAGCATGTCTTTTCTAACAAGACCTAGTTCGAGGTCTTCCTCCTATGCATCATTCTCACTTAGAGAGTCAGTTTCATCAAAAAGCACATGCACACTTTCTTCAACACACAAGGTTCTCTTATTAAACACTTTGTATGCCTTACTGTGTGAGGAGTAACCGAGGAATATTGCCTCGTCACTCCTTGGATCAAATTTCCCTAAGGCATCCTTTCCATTATTATGCACAAAACATTTACACCCAAAAACTCTCAAATGCAAAATATTTGGTTTTCTTCCTTTGAGGATCTCATAAGGAGGTTTGTTAAGAACAGGTCTAATCATGCATCTATTTATAATGTAACATGATGTGTTTAAAGCTTCAGCCCAAAAATTTCTAGGAAGACCACTAGCAACAAGCATTATTCTAGTCATGTCCTCTAGAGTACGATTTTTGCGCTCTACCACCCCGTTCTGTTAGGGTTTTCTTGGAGCTGAAAATTGTGATCAACACCATGCTCATTACAATAGTCAATAAAGCTTGAATTTTCAAATTCTGTACCATGGTCAGACCTTATGCATACCAAAGAGTGTCCTACCCTCTTTTTAGTCTTTTTAATGAAAGTAAGAAATTTTTCAAAAGCTTCATCTTTAGAAGCCAAAAACAAAGTCTAAGTGAAACGAGAGTAATCATCCACTATCACAAGCACATACCTCTTGCTACCTCAGCTCATGATCCTCATTGGACCACATAGATCCATATGTATTAATTCAAGGGGTCGAGTAGTGCTTATACACTTTTTTGACTTAAATAAATTTTTGACTTGTTTGTCTTTGGCACATGCATCACATACTTTGTCATCATTGAATTTGATGAAAGGTAAGCCAACTACTAAATCTTTGGTTACAAGTTTGTTCAAAAGAGAGTGGCTTGCATGACCTAGTCCTTTGTGCCAAAGCATAACATCATCTTTTAAGGCACTCAAACAAGTCAAATTATTTTGGGGAAGAGTAGAAATACACACTTTATAAACATTTTTGTGTCGCTTCCACCTCAACACAACATCTCCTGTGTTCATGTTTACAACCAAGCAACGTGTTGGAGAGAACACTACTAGGTTGTCTTTGTCACACAGTTGGGACACACTTAGTAAGTTGTGTTTTAAACCATCCACAATAAACATTGTCAATTGAATGGGAGAGTGACTCACCTATCTTACCTATACTGACAATTGTCCCAAATTTGCCGTTTCCAACTGCCACACTCCCTCCTTCTGATGCTATAAGTGAGAGAAAATTGGATTTTTCACCGGTCATATGCCTCGAACACCCACTGTCAACATACCACAGCTGCCTGTTCCCTAGACTGTTTGCTGCACTGTTTGCTAGGCTGCTTATAGGGTTGTTCTCTCTCACTTCAGCCTGCAAAACAAATCAAGGGTTAGTTTTGGGAACCCAGATCCACTTGGGTCCCATTTTTTTGGACGTGTAAATCTCATCTTTCCTAACCCACATTTGTTTTACATGCACTGAGTTCTTTTTAATGGCATACTTTCTTATAGGACAAGCATATCGATAATGCCCCGTTTTACAACAATGAAAACAAACAATATTTTCAGGTAATCCCACATATTTGTTATTCACTGGGTAGGTCATCTTAGGCATAAAACCTAGTCCTCTTCTATTTTGACTATGATGAGTGTTTAACCATTCCAACGCCCTTGAGGACCTATTCCAGAGCTTGTTTGTGGCAAGGTCCGATTCTAAGTGTTTTATTTTTTCAAGCAAGTTTCTGTTTTCTCCCAGCAAAGACTCGACCTTACCTTTTAAGTCAAGAGATTCTTTTTCTAGCTCAGTCAGTTTAGTGGAACAAGTCTCTTCTTTCATGAGTAGAGTTTCTTTAAGCACATTGATGTTTTCATGCAAGGCAAGAGTCTCTTTGTCAACTTCAAGCTTTTCTAATTTAAGGGTTTCATTTTCAAGTTATAAATCTCGAACATCCCCTTTTAATTCAGCACATATATCCATTATATTGTACACTAATTTCTCAAGAGTTGATTTATTTAGACCACATACCTTGTTCTTGAGTTGAGTCAGACTATCCGTTGACCCATCATCTAAATCAGTGTCACTCCTTGCCATGAGTGCTACATCAGCTTCCCCAGCTTCAGACCCTTCCTCATCCTCATTTGAATCTCCCCAGGCCGTGAGCATAGCTTTTGAGAATCTTTTCGCTGAGCTGCTTACACCCTGTTTCCTCTCCTGTTTTCTGGGGTGTTCGGGTCCTTGTTCTTCCTTGTGCAGTGGGCAGTTTCTCACAATGTGGTCCAGCTTACCACACTTGAAACACCCAGTAAACTGTTCTCGAGGGGTGTTCCTGGCTTCGCCGAAGTCCTTCCTTTTGATGTTTTCTTTGACTTTCTTGAAGAACTTCTTAAATTTTTGAGTCATCATGGCAATCTCCTCCTCCTCAGAATCAGAATCATCTTCTAAGGCCTTTAGTGCAAGACCTCGGTCTCTCTTTGTCTCATCTTTCTGTTGAGAATATTTCCTAAGTTCATATGTTTGGAGGTTGCCAATCAGCTCATCTAGGGTGATCTTGTTCATGTCCTTAGCTTCTTGGATGGCCGTTACTTTCGCTTCCCAAGAATGAGGTAAAATTCTTAGGATCTTCCTTACCAATTCTTCGGTGGTGAAGGATTTTCCCAAGGATTTTAACTCATTCGTTATGTCAGTGAAGCGAGTGTACATGTCCATCACACTTTCCCGATCACCCATCTCGAACAGCTCATACTTTCTCATAAGCAATTCAATCCAGGATTGCTTTACTTGATTGGTCCCTTCGTGAGCTACTTGCAAAGCATCCCAGATTTCTTTGGCCAACTCACATTCAGATATGCGAGTATATTTATCAGGACCTAGGCCAAAATATAGGAGTTTCTTGGCCTTGGCATTCTTCTCCATCATCTTGTAATCTTCAGCATTGAACTCCTTAGGGTCCTTGGGGATTGACTTTCCATCTTCAGTTGTTTTCTTAGGGATGAGTGGTCAATGCTTGATGAGCATCCACAACTCATAGTCCTCAGCTTGGATGTAGTTTTCCATCCTATTCTTCCACCAACTATAGTGTTGGCCATTAAAGTATGGTGGACGAGTTATGGATTAACCTTCAAGCATGCCTTGTGGAGTACTCATCTTCAAGGATCTCTCAAAGGTGTTAGCTTTTCAAAGGAGAACCTGCTCTGATACCACTTGTTGATTTAGAGAGTACACAACCACAAGAGGGGGGTGAATTGTGGTGTCCGATTTTCGCAAATTGCTGGCAAACAGTCTGAGATCCTGTTCGCACAGGTTGTTCCTGAGATAAGCAGAAGCGAAAATCCAACAAAATTTAATGCGGAAATAATGGACACAAGATTTTTACGTGGAAAACACCTCTAGCCCAACTGAGGTTAAAAACCACGACCTACCTCGTGTAGGATTCAAACACTTCACTAAACGGGCTAAACACGTTACAATAGTAACACACCTTGTTACAACTTGTAACACACGTAACTTGTCTTCCCTAAGACGAGTTACCCTACGCCCAAAATCCCCTTGATTTGGACACACACTCTTCTCACTCTTGTGAAAGAAGAATGTACAGGAAAAACACCCTATTACAATGCTTCTTTAACTAAGCTAATATAGGGTACAATGAAGTCCTAGTATGCCAACTTTGAAAGCTCAATTAATTCACTCGCAAGGCTCGGTTTTCTTTTCAAACGTTTTAGCTCATGAACTCAGATTTTTTTCTCTTTGAAAACCGATGTCTGCAAGATTGTAAGAAGCCGCCTTTTATAGTGCTTGGAAAACAATTCATCAAATTTTTGGAAACTAAAAAATTTGAAGAATATAGAATCCTTTACCCACAAGGGATGGAAAAACTGTTTCTGAAATTTTTTGGAAACTAAAATCCTAGAGAAAATAGAATCCTTTAGCTATAAGGGGTAAGGTGACATGAGCTGAAAAACACTTCCTGAACCGCGTGCATAAGACGGTGTTCTTTAGCAGCTAGCCCATGTTTTTCTCAACTACCTTATCCACTTGCCAAAAATTGGATATTCATTTTATTCAAAAAGATTTTGCAAATCCCTTAAGATTTTTGATAACCGTTTTTAGGGTAAGGAATAAGATACTCCATAGAAAAATCTTTCTTGCAAATCTTTGACGAAGCTGCTCAAAATCCAAAAGATAAAAATTGTGCAAAGCAGTTTTTCGCAGCTTATTCGGGAAACACCCTGATCGCCCTGTTCCCAAGGTTGTTCTGAAGGGTGATCCGAAATATTTTTCGAAAAGCAAAACCGTTTTCAGTGAGTGGTAAATTAAAACTTTCTAATTGGCATATTAACAAGAGTCTAAAAATATAAAACCAAATCAGATCAAGACATCTTGTTATAACCACTAGTCATCTTGTAGAACGACTTCGCTGCAAACACTTCACAGAACCTGTTTGTCACAGCTGCACTTATATCTTATGTTTCAAACACTTCACAGGATATGCTTCAAAACACCTTACAGCGCCTGTTTACATCGCTGACTTGAGTACTTATTCTTGATAAACAATTAGTCAAGCAGTTTTAATATATTAAAGAACAACAGTAAGACCCTGTTGGTAAAGCCTGTTTCCATTAGTCAAGCAGTTTTAATATATTGAAGAACAGTAGTAAGACCCTGTTGGTAAAGCCTGTTTGGAACAACAACAACTACTACAACACTTGGATTTGTTATCATCAAAACCTTATACATTCTAACAGTTGGCATTCTTGGGCACAATGTTGTCTTCGAAAAAATGTATAGTTATTGCATCAGAGAGTGTTGTAATTTCTGCAAGTATACAGTTTATTGTTGTTCGAATTACGGATGTCGTTCTCAGAGATGATTGTGAAATTAGATTATCAAAAATTCTAATTAAAACTAGAGGCCTAATTAAACCTAACCAAGGGATGATTGTGAAATTAGATTAATTCAGGAAACGGTGAACAATATTCTAGCTAAGATAGAGTGCTACCAAAATAAGAAATAGGAACTAACTCTACATGAGTGCAACTGACTAACA